>OX328127.1:87863921-87868921 GCA_946811695.1 Gonocerus acuteangulatus
CATCGAATATTGCTTCAGAACCTTTTTTGTTGAATGATTACCTTCCACTTAACACGATTTCCCAACCATTATCGAGATATTTACGAAAAATGTATGAAGATCCGAAAACTTTTCATGTCTCTTAATAAAATCATTTTTTTCGCATACTTCCTTAACTCCAAAATTTAAAAATCTTAGTTGGGATTAATTTCCAAGATGTAGAAAATATTTCAATTGAATACAGCGATTCTAAGTACCCACAAAAAAATAATGACTTACAAAAACATTTTTCCACTTTTCTCAGATACGGTTACAGATATCGCCTTGAAAATGGTTTCATTCGTTTTCCTAGCCCAAGAAGCCTATACAACGAGTACTTACAAGCTTATGAACTGAAAAACGTAAGCGTTACGATTTTTTTTGCGCGAATTTCGCCCCAAACGCCATCTTCCAGTGGACGGATTTTGCTGGTTAGCGAACTTGACCTTTCAAATTGGACGAAGGATTTTTGTACTAAATTTCATCAAAATCGGACCATTCGTCTTCGACCTAGAGAGCGAACAGACCAATTCATACATATATATATATATATATATATATATATATATATATATATATATATATATATGCAAATTTGAACCACCAACATTTTCGGTCTCTAGGGGTTCTGAAACGCAAAATTTTCTAGTCGGCACTCCTGGATTGCGTCATGAGATGAACCTTATAAGCGGGGTTCCTCCCAATGGGGGAGGGAGGAACCGCGCTAAAACAAAATACACGAAATTAATCAGTCTCTAACCTTTCAATATATTTGCTATAACTTCGCTACAAATGACCATAATTAATTCTAAAAATAAGTATTAATACATATTAAATTGTATAACTTAATCAGATTAAAAATGTTCACTCATATAAATAATTGGTATCCAATAAAAATTTTCATTCAAATAAATTATTTTTATTTAAAAACAGGTATCATTCAAGTATATCATTTTTATTCCATAATGAATAAAAATAAAAAAGTTCCGTTAGTCATTGAATGTCCGAATAATGAATGAAAACATTATTCATTATTCAAAATGAATCTACAGTTTTATTCATAATTTTGAATGATTTTTTTCCCAACACTTTTAAGGAAATAAAATAACAGGCGATGGCATTATATTTTTGTAAAATCTTAAATGCTCTAGTGCCAAAAGGAATCGAGCCCAAAGCCATGTAAAAAAATCTCAGAAATGAAATGACTTGGAGATGCTATCTTCATTGAGAAATGTTTGAGGTCAGTAAATAGCCTTCACCAACTGAACATTTGTAAAATATGTCACAACGTTTTCTTCAAAAGGCAATAGTTTTGTAACGTACTTTTTATCCCGAAGGTTTCCTGAGTACACGTTCTTAACATCCTAATTAGATGCTATAAATTTCGATGACCGACAATTTTTGACCAGAACGGTCATATTTTGACGGCCGAGACACCTCTATCGGGCACCCGGATCTTCAGACATTTCAAAAATAACACTATTATAAAACGAGAGAAAAAAAAATAGCACTGCTATTTTGTCGAGAGGTATAATTTCCCATCGTGAGACATCCACTAATTTCGTACGAACGAAATTGTAAGGCTCGTCAAATGAAGCGTTCTCTTGAAGGATTCGATCTGTAATGACCTCATGACGTCAGCAGGACACGTCTATTGACTTCAATAGTCACCAGGCAACAATACGTCTGCTATTGACCGTGATCTTTGTACGAAATGCCACGTCTCAATTGACAAAGTCAATTACCTGAATTTGCATAATGCATATGGCTACCAGGATATGAGGACAAAAGATTTCCACAGGAAAATCATTGTCATATTCGTAACAATTCTATATTAACATATTGGGTTAATTAGATATTAACATATTGGCTATATCGGACATAAGCATAGATTTCGGCGCCTCGACGTCAACCAAATGACACATTCCAGAAGTACCGACTAGAATTATTCATGTTTCAGAACTCTGAGTTACGGAAATAACGATGGCTGAAATTTCTATATCCGTCGCTGTCTATATGGTTCACAAATTGACCGATTTTATTTAACACTTCAATGGTCGCCCCATTGAAACTACCATTGGTGGCCGCCTCGTATCTGAGAGATACGCCTGAGTTTCAGTCCTATTTAACACTCCAATGGTCGCGCCATTGAAACTACCATTGGTGGTCGCCTCGTATCTGAGAGATACGCCTGAGTTTCAGTCTTATTTACCCTAAATAACTTTATCTATTGTATTAAGAATGAACAAAAACTCTTAACAGGAGATTAACATATAAAAAATTAGTAAATTTACCAAGAAAAAGTTATTTATTTAAATATGTTGATGAAAAGGGGAAGGGTATTAATTAATAATACAATCCAAGGTGAGGAATAACCCTTCAAAGTTCAACATATACTTTTATTATATAATAAATGTATATGTTGAACTTTGAAGGGTTATTCCTCACCTTGCAATGTATTATATGTTATTTATTTATTATATGCAAACTTATATAGTTGAAATATACAAATAACAAGTAGGTAGGAAATATTAGGGCAAATATTAATAATATTTTGTAGTAATATATAACTTCAAAAAACGTTTTCTGTATCATCATCCACTTTACGTCCATCTGGAAAATATAATGTGCAATGATAGAGACATAAATATTGGCCGCACCCCTTGCATTTATAATGGGTGATCCTTGTAGTATTGTTTACCCAAAACATTTGACATCGCTTTCTAGTTTTGGTGTTCTCGGCTACACTGCTATTTTTTTTTTACCTCTGTTTCTTCATCAATCGCTGCATCCATATTCATACTTGCTATTATAAGTAAGTTTATTTTGTTGTTGTTTTTATTTTGTGGTAGGTATGACACCAATGTGCCCTCTTTTCTAAAAGTAAAAATATGTTCGCGTGGTATCAATGAGATACTAAATAGTTCAAGTGGCTAGTTACTGCTTGGAGGAGCATCAGGTCAGAACTGACCCATTAGCCACTACCTGCTCTAGGAATAGTAAAGGGTATAGCTAGACCCATTACATACATAGCTAGCACCCACCCCAGGGTGCACTTGCGTCCCGTACACAGTCTGTGTGAGATGCTCTGTATCTGACAGATCTCACGCGACCATTGGAGTGTTAAATTATAATATAAGTACTAAACTACTTTGCGTAATAGATATCGCTTACAGATATAACGGTTACAAATATCTCATAGGAGAATGTGTTCAGCACTCAACAAAACGATTCCCAGTAGTGTGAACTATGAACGAAAATACATAAAAATTGGGACTTTAGGCATAAGACTTGCCAAAATTACAGATCACAAATAATGAATGTATTTTTTTTTTTTTTTTTTAAATAAATACAATTTTTAATGCTGAGCAACATTCTCCTAAGCTGAATTAGCCCTTCCTTAAGAAAAATACTATTAAAATAAATTCAAGTGCCTCTTTTTTTGGAATTTCAGATGAGGAATACATACAAATGAAAACGTGTCTTAACACAAAACTACTTGACCATCGAAACATCGTTTTCACGGTTCTTCCTTGTTTTGTCAGAAATATAATGCAAAATATGGGTAAAGAGAAAACCCTTCCTTTCAAAGGCCTATTTTAAGCCCTTAGGAGCATTATTTTTCATTTCCGAGGGCACCATTTTATAGATCTCGACGAGAACTACAACTTTGCCCCTTTGAATAATGTTGTTATCTCAAACCGTTTAGTAGTTATTTCTCTTGTGGCCCGCTTATCTGGACCACCCTGTATATTTTTATTTATACAAATTTAATTCATTGGTGTATTTGTGATGTATAAGGCCTGAAACGAGAAGTTTTCTGGTCAGTACTTCCTTATTGCGTCATAAGGTCAACCTCATAAGCGGGTTTCCTACCTATGGAGGGAGAGAAGAACCGCGCTAAATGGATTAATTCTATAAATTATCTGCTATACAAACTGCATAGCCTTTCTTCTAAGAGTGCATCTTGAAGGCTATCTTATGTAAAGTAAGCGATCCAATGGGCTTTCAACACATACTTTGCTCCCGTGTTACCATTGTTACGCAAAGTTCTCAAGGACTTGGTTCAAGAAAGCACGGTAAAGTACTGTCGCACCGAAGCGATAACCTTTATGCCGTCGTAAAGTCTCCGTAATGATCATCTTAAAGGAAATTATTACCGAATTTTCTCTTATATGAGAAAATAATCTCGCCTTCTGCGGTAAAAAAATAAAATGATAAACAATAATAATAATAACAGTAATTTTACCTCAGGAATGCGAATTCGACTCGATTGGGAAATATCAATTTATCACATTTTGTTTATATATATTTATTTATGAGCATGCGAATATAAAGCGGTTCGTTCAAAACATATTATTACATATATGCATTTACATAACCATTTTACATATTTTCATCCAAATGTACAACTGAAGTATTACAAAAAATACAATATTACGCCCAACACGACCTCCCGACCGACCACGTGCTGTTGGCGTTAGAAAAGGGTGGCAACCTGTAGATAGCCCGGCGCTAATAGCTGATGCGCCGTAAAAAAAAAAAAAAAAAAAAAAAAAAAAAAAAAAAAAAAAAAAAAAAAAAAAAAAAAAAAAAAAAAAAAAAAAAAAAACCACGACCTCCCATTACTCTGAATTACTCTGATAGTCAGATCAAATGTTTTCTGGCATTTTAGGAATATTCTGCGTAAGAAAAGAACTAAAAGTTTTCAAATTTTCATAATAAAATAATTCACCAAGACGACGTATTCCTATTATATCAGTAAATTGATTTGCAAATACTGTTGAAATTACCCAAATAAAGAGGGGAAAAAAAACATTTTTAAGGAAAACTCACAAACTTCAGTATTTGGGACAGCGACACTGTAACCACTTCCCAAGCGATCTGTCAGTCAATTAAAGTGGGATGCCGTGTAGACGGGACCGAGGAAACAAAAAACCAAAATCTGGCTAGACAAAGTTGTTCTAAATTTTATTAGATTT
>OX328127.1:87873921-87978921 GCA_946811695.1 Gonocerus acuteangulatus
GTATATATATATATATATATATATATATATATATATATATATATATATATATATATGTAAATGCGTGTGTTTATATGTATATATACATATATGTAGATTGTATTATTAAATATGTCCTACTTGTTTTTACAGCCCTGATGAAGGCTTGAATCTCAAGTCGAAACGTCGGCACAATAAAACCATTTTCACGGTAAAATGTAGTTTTATTAAGTAGCAGTGACCGAACCCCGACAATCCCTACCTTTACATCATCAACGGTCAACGATCTCCTCTCAATGAATTATTAATATTTGTCTCGTTTTTTTTTATCAATACCGGAAAAAGTGAGGGCGATATCAGACTAACATATCGCACCTGTCATGGAATGCTGTATCATCTCGAAAACCTCAACTATTGGGAAATGGCGTTTAAAGTTTTTGCTTTTTTCAGTTTGCCTTTTTTAATTATTGTTTTCTTCTGATCGTAGATTTTATTGACACAATTTGTTACTTAACTATTCTTCCTTGGATTTATTTTTCACTTTACCTGATTTGTGACCACTCATTTGCTAAAAACAAGTGGTTTGATCGAAAATGCGTGGTTGTTTCAGTCTTGACCGGACACTTTTGCTTTGGTTTTTCTTTTGTTAGTGTTTTCCCTGTGACAGTTTCATTTTTTGTTAAGTTCTTATTGTGAACCACAATCATTAATTTCTTTAAAATAGGGATGAAAACAATAACCAGTCGTTGGAAGATCTTCACCAGTCGAAAAATGTTCATATTTTTTTTTAATTTTAGCAATATACGACCCGTTTTTAATTTCACAACCACAGTTACGTTCGACAAAATCTTATTAATACTAGCGAGCGTATTATTGACTAAGGATAAGAAAAAAAGTCCGACTCGCAGGAACTGCGTCATCTTAGCGCGGTTCCATTCATATCCCTAGTGTCATTTTGTATACTTAGAATAGAAACAGTTCTTACTTTGTTTGGATCATTCCTAATGTACGTAGACTATTCTACGAATATATTTCTAATTTACTTAACTTGCAGTGCTAACATATCCATTTTACTTTTAAATGCAATTAAACAAAATAAAATTGTACATGAAAATGAGAAAGTAGTGTTATTTTTTATTGAACTACGGCCACATTCAACCACAAAATATAATTATATTTCTAGTATAGCATTTGGCTGCATGACTTCCTACAGGTAAAGGTAACTGTCAGCTGTCCTAGAATGCTTGATGAGAACAATGAATCTTGATTTATGAAGTGCAATAAAAGCCTACCTGAACCGGCCTACTACCTCGACCCGGACTGACCCTACGTTTTCAGTTCTGTTACAGGTTCAAAGAATTTGTATTTATTCCCCTGTTTTATTGAGAAATACATCCTCCTACTAGAAGCAATAACAAAATAACAATAAATAAAAACAGACAAAAAGAACCGTATAAATAAACGAAATCAATTATCGTTTATCAAACTTCTAAGTTATATGTACTTATTTCTCTATTTGACATCGCCTAATCAAAACTTTCTTCAGAACCTGTTTTCTAGAGCATTTAGTAAGCTTTCGAATGGTAACCATTCGTTTACCAAGATTCTCAACCGTTTTCGAGATATTAAGGAAAGTATACGAAGTTTCCAAAGCTTTTCATCTCTATTAATAAATTATTTTAATTTAACCCTTCCTTAACTCCAAACGTAAGTAAATTTTCAGCATACTAGTTTTGATGAAATTAGGACATGCAGAAAATGTTTCCCATAATTCGAAGTACCAAAATCAAAGACAAAAAGAACCGTTCGAATAAACAAAATCAATTACTTCAAAGTTTAAGCACTTATTTATCCGATTGACATCGCTTATTCAAAACTTTCTTTAGAACCTTTTTTGTAGACCATTTAGTAAGCTTTCCAATGGTAACCTTTCGCTTCACAAGATTGTCAACGGTTTTCGAGATACTAACGAAAGTATAAAAGGTTACCAAAACTTTTCTTGTCTGTTAATAAAATATTTTATTCTAACCCTTCCTTTACTCCAAACGTAACCAAAATTTCAACATATTAGCGTTGATAAAATTCGAACTTGCAGAAAATGTTTCAACTAAATCCCATAATTCTAAGTACCAAAATCAAAGACAAAAAGAACAGTTCGAATAAGCGAAATCAATTACTTAAAAGGTTTAAGCACTTATTTCTCCGATTGACATCGCTTATTCAAAACTTTCTTTAGAACCTTTCTTGTAGACCATTTAGTAAGCTTTCGAATGGTAACCTTTCGCTTCGCAAGATTTTCAACCGTTTTCGAGATATTAAGAAATTATACGAAGTTCCCAAAACTTTTCATTATTTCTGACATCAGAAAATTGGTCTCATTTTACCTATCCTTGTTCGCTTCACTCCGCTCATTATATGTAAGAAGTCTACCCCGTGAGGTGCTGCCACCTAGCGGTGTGCCCGGGAACTACTTGCCCGCGGCAGTACGAACTGCACGAAAAGACAAGTTCGGAAGATATAGTCGCCATAGTCACCAAGCAGCGAGTCTGGAGCATCCAAGTTTTTCTCTCCCCAAGTTTCATACACCAATTATGGAGGAGTAAACATCTAAGCCACCCAGGACGAGCGAAGGGAGCAGGAATGGTGTTGGCCAGCCCACCAGGATTGGAGAAAGAAGAAAATGCAGCACATTACAAGGCTTATACATCATGCTTAAACACATAATCGTCAAGACACCAGGTACCTTTCTTAATTTATCATTTATGAAGATCCAGCAAAACCATTCAACAGTTCAACCATCGGCAGCACTCATCATTTATCATAATCCAAAATTTAACTAACCCAATAACAATAAATATGTTCCTGCTTTTGGCTTTACACCCCCATCTAATTAATTATATTTTCCAAAATAAATCCTGATTTTAAATTCAACCTATGTACAAATCTCTGCAGTCCTTCACCACCAGTGGTCTACTCTAAACCATATAAAAAATGGTAGAGTGACCACAATCGCAAACATGGTCCTCCGGGCCGAGATCTGTACCAGTATATCAAAAACACATGGTCCTCCGGGCAGAGATCTGTACCAGTAAATCATAAACATGGTCCCACGGGCAGAGATCTGTATCAGTTACATAATTTTGGTAAAAATAGTCTTATATTCAGGCAATAAAAAATATATTGATATGGATTTGTGAATTAATTGCTATAAAATATTATTATTTTCAAATCACATCAAGTCTATACCATTTTGTATTAATTATCATGAACTAATCAGTTTAAAAATTCTCTTCATGATCCAAATCAGACTTGATCATTTTTCAAATGTGTTGCTTAGACTATTTTAATGTTTAAATAATTTCTGTAAATGTTTGAAGACATATTTAACTCAAGTAATTGACATTAGCCCAACATGAGAACTTACATTCAATTATATTATTAAATTATTCATATTATTGTCTCATGTTCATCTCTCAATTACCTTATAGATTTTATTCTTTATATTTTTAATTGAATCACAATATGTTCTTCAATCATTTATTAATGATCTGGGTAGACAATAAGATTCTCATAAATATCATTTATATCTTTATTTTCTAGACATGTATCACACAGGTATTATTATTATTTCACATAAAGTCAATTCATTTGTTATTCCACACATAAACACCTATTTAAAACACAATTCTTCTTCCACTGTGACTGATCCTCATGGTTTTCTCAAACTAGGGAGGCTTCGCTCAGCTAGCTGTTTCTCCACCTAGACTCAGTCCATAGAGGTAGTGGTTGCCAAGTAAAGTTACAGTGGCCCCGCTCTCGTGACGTCACACTCTCCTTGGTTTCCTTTCGTGACAGTCACCTTATGTATGATGTGTTTTAAATGCTTTTGATTATTTTAATGGTTTTAATTGACTTTAGCTTAGCCTGTTGTATTAATGTAGTCAATCATCTTACTCTATTTTAATGTTTCGTCTGCTCAGCCCGTTCTCTTCTCAAGTTTTATTTATTTTGTTGTTCTTATTGGTACCTGAACATTTTCTATCTCTATTTTATCTTGTGCTTCTTCCTTTTGCTCTATTGTTCTCATTATTTTATTTGTTTGGCTAACTCCTTGCTCCGCTCCTGCTCGATCTGGTTGGCTGCTTTGTTTTTGTTTTGAATATGCCTGAAGATCAAGACGCTCAAAGGCGTCAAACGACGAAATCCTCTGATTATCTTAATCAAGCCAACGCACTTGAACGCAAAATGCGCCTTTTAAAGCGCAACATCGTTGGAATCGGCGACATTACATTGAACGATATCGCAGATGAAGACATACGTAGCTTCGAGGCGAGGTATCTCGTCGCGAAGGAAGAGTGGGAGGAATTCTGCTGCACATGGGACAAACGCGACTCACTACATCTGCTTTTGGGAGAAAGCGATATTTTCCCTAATAAAGATTGGGATGCGGTATACAGCAAGCTACGGTCTGAAATTATCGCTGCTAAAGCCATTCTACTCTCCCTCAAGGACCGCGACTCTTTAAGGAAAGCTGAAAAAACCGAATTGCCAACAATGACCTCCCGCGGTCCCGAGCTCGATAAGATCCCAATTCCCAAATTCTCAGGTGACCTCCTACAATGGACCCACTTCAGAGACACGTTCCGCTCCATGATACACGATCGCAAATCTCTCAGCAAAATTGAGAAATTTCATTATCTGATAGCAGCTCTCAAAGGAGAATCCGCGTCATTAGTTTCCAATTTCACCATCGCGGATGAGTCCTACGATCAAGCTTGGGAGAAGGTAACAAAGACCTACGACAACCCTCGAGTATTAGCTCGTCTTCTAGTTCATCGCATCGTGGATTGTGAAGTTACCTCTGCCAAATCGGAACAGCAGAAATATGATAGGTTTCTTACAGGCGTTGCTGATAGTATCGAGGCCTTTAACGCTCTCAAACTCGAGAATCCTTGCGAATTCATATTGTCCACATTAGCCCTGCGCGCTCTTGACGCTGAAACGAGGAAACAATTCGAATTATCTCGAGAGTCCAGCAAGGACCTTCCGAAAACTGAGGACGTAACAACATTCATTCGCCAAAGGAAACTCGCCCTCAAGATGTCACAGGATGTATCAGGAACAAGCTCAAGCAGTAGGTCCTCATCGAACTCTCGTGTTAGCTGCCCCAACAGAAACTCCTCGCGGTACAAAGCGGTTTCATTTCACACCAGCAGCGATTCCTCGGATTCTCAAAGTTCTAAGTCCCGAGGAACCAGTCCTAAGCCCGTTCAATGCCTTTTCTGCCAAGGCGCCCACACCTGTGCGAAGTGCGAAAGATTTAAAAAACTTCCTGTAGAGCAACGGGCATCGATGATACGTTCTTGGAAGGTGTGTTTCAACTGTTTAAAAAAAGGGCACAGAGTTGGAAACTGCCGTTCCAAATTTCGCTGCATCTACTGCAGGAGTAAACACCACTCACTGATCCATCGAGATGATCGTGGAGTCACCAAGGATGAAGAACCGGCTCATGACAAAAGACAATCTCCAGTTGCAGACACTCAAGACAAGTCCTTCATCGGTTTTGGCTCAGCCCAGAAATCATGCTCAAGGAGCACCGTACTCCTCGGAACCGTGCGCACTCTGATTAGAGGTTCAAGAGGTGATTTCCACACCGCACACGCTCTCCTCGACTCAGGCAGTCAAAACACCTTTATGACTTCCTCTCTTGCAAAGAAGATAGGTGCTAAGATTTTCCCTTCCAAGGTTTCCATCACAAGCCTCGCAGGATCAACCCTACCAGCGCACCTAGTAAAAGGATCCACACACTGCGTTTTACGCCCACTCGTTGGAGACAAAGAGTTGAAGGTATCACCGTTGGTCATTGACCACATCACATCGAATTTGCCCAACGCAAGTCTGCCAACATCGCTTTCTAGCAAGCTAATGGATTTAACCTTGGCCGATCACCAATTTGGAGAGTCTAAATCTATCGATATACTCTTAGGAGGAGATGTCTTCCATCAAATAATCTCCGGCGCATCCAAGCCCTCTGACATCGAAGGTTTGTCCTTGTTGCCCACCACATTCGGACTCGTTGTCACCGGCACATTGAATGATCACCCCTCTACTTCTCATCACTCATTCTTTATCGAAAGGCATCATTCAATTGAGGATGACATGAAGTTGTTTTGGGAGATTGAAGAGCCCAAACCTGTTGACCGAACCGACCCCGAAGATGCCTATTGCGAGGAATTCTACTCGAAGACACTTTCTCGAGATGACGAGGGACGATTTATAGTGAGACTGCCCTTCAAGGAAGGCGTTCCGATCGGCGACAACAGAGATATTGCATACCGCCGTTTCTACGCTCTGGAAACTAGATTCCGAAAGGACCCCGAGTTTTTTCATAAATATTCCGAATTCATGCAGGAATACAGGGACCTCGGACATATGTCTCCTGCAACAACTAAGTCCTCGTATCTCATCCCTCACCATGGCGTTTGGCAGGAGGGCCCCCATGGCGACATGAAGCTGAGGGTAGTTTTCGATGCGTCATGCCCTTCGTCATCAGGTCACAGTCTCAATGACGCACTCCTATCGGGACCCAAGCTACAAGAAGATTTGTGCAACGTTCTGATCCGTTTTCGCCTCTATGCCATTCCTCTATGTGCGGACATGGTTAAGATGTATCGGCAAGTTGTCATTCACGAAGAAGACAGAAAATTCCAGCACATCCTGTGGCGCGATTCACCCAACAAGGCAATTCAGATAATGGAGCTCAATACCGTAACATATGGGCTTAAGTCAAGCGCATATCAAGCTCTTCGAACCGTAAGGCGACTTGTAGAAATCCATGGGTCAGAATTCCCCTTAGCCGCAAGTCGCGTTTTAGAGAACTGCTACGTTGACGACCTGTGCAGCGGAGCTGACACCTTAGAAGAAGCTCTTCTACTTCAAAACCAGTTACGCTGTTTATTCGCAAAAGGCGGATTTACCCTAGGCAAGTGGGCTTCGACCGAACCAATGCTTCTTCCTGCCAAAGAACAACATAGCGAATCTGTAGCCATCAGAATCGACGACTCCACCAAAATATTAGGTCTACTTTGGCGTTCATCTAATGATTCCTTTTCCTATTCGGTCGAACCCCCTCATCCTTGTCCGGTCACTAAACGGCAAATGCTGTCGTCAATATCGCGTATCTTTGACCCACTTGGACTGCTTGCTCCTGTAGTCTTCATCGCCAAGTCATTGCTCCAAGAGGTCTGGAAAGCGAAGACCGACTGGGACGAAGAACTCCCACACGATCTCCAAGATGCCTGGATGGAACTTACAACCGATTGGCTAGCCCTGTCTTCTATCTCGATTCCACGATACGTCACTGAACCCCTAGCTGTTCGCCGCTTAGTTGGCTTCTGTGATGCATCATCCAAGGGATACAGCGCTGCCTTGTACTTGCACTCCATGAGCTCAGCTGGCGAAGACAAGGTCTCGTTTGTCAAAGGCAAAACCAAAGTATCTCCTTTAAAGTTCACATCAATGCCACAACAGTTGCACAAGGATGCCTCGATGAAAAAGGGGACAGATTATGTCCACATTTCACCTTTCTTCGATGAACAGGGGATCCTCAGGGTGGGCGGCAGATTGAAGAATCCACCAAGGAAGATTTCAACCCAGTATTAAAGCAGGAGACCTAGTGATCCTTGTGGAAAGAAGACCACTTCTAGGACAACGGCCCGTAGGACGAGTCACATTCACCTACCCTGGTCGCGACGGAATCATTCGCGTTGTGGATGTCCTAACCCCCACCGGCAAGACTTTAACTAGGGCAGTTACGTCCCTTGTTCCTTTATTTCACGCTGAAACGGAAGATCGTTCAGCTAGTTGAATATCCAAGTTTGGCTCTTTTGTTTTCGTTATTTTTCTTCATTATGGAATTTGTTTACTTTGTCCTTATTTTAAACATTTTTTTTTTGGAAGTAGTTTCAATTTGTATTTGGTACACCTATTCAACGCCACATACAGAAGTTTTTTACCCTCATTATTGTATTTTTGTTTATGTACTCTTTTTCATCTCTGTGTTGTTTGTAGGTTGAACCAACTTGTACGCACCCTTGTAATATTTTCTATTTTTATTTTTTGTATTGTAAATTAGCTTAAACTAATTTAGGTGGGCGGTTTGTTCGCTTCACTCCGCTCATTATATGTAAGAAGTCTACCCCGTGAGGTGCTGCCACCTAGCGGTGTGCCCGGGAACTACTTGCCCGCGGCAGTACGAACTGCACGAAAAGACAAGTTCGGAAGATATAGTCGCCATAGTCACCAAGCAGCGAGTCTGGAGCATCCAAGTTTTTCTCTCCCCAAGTTTCATACACCAATTATGGAGGAGTAAACATCTAAGCCACCCAGGACGAGCGAAGGGAGCAGGAATGGTGTTGGCCAGCCCACCAGGATTGGAGAAAGAAGAAAATGCAGCACATTACAAGGCTTATACATCATGCTTAAACACATAATCGTCAAGACACCAGGTACCTTTCTTAATTTATCATTTATGAAGATCCAGCAAAACCATTCAACAGTTCAACCATCGGCAGCACTCATCATTTATCATAATCCAAAATTTAACTAACCCAATAACAATAAATATGTTCCTGCTTTTGGCTTTACACCCCCATCTAATTAATTATATTTTCCAAAATAAATCCTGATTTTAAATTCAACCTATGTACAAATCTCTGCAGTCCTTCACCACCAGTGGTCTACTCTAAACCATATAAAAAATGGTAGAGTGACCACAATCGCAAACAATCCTGTTTTACACACACATACATTTTCCTTACAAATACAACATAAGAAATTACAAAAATAAAAAGCAATAAAAAACCAAGGGAAAGAGACAAAAATTACAAAAAGAACGACAAAAACCCGATCATAAGAACAAAACAAACGTATTTGAAGTTTTAAGCACTTATTTCTCCGATTGACATTACCTAATCAAAAATAGTTTTAGAATCATTTTTGTAGAGAATTTAGTAAGCTTTCAAATAGTTTCAATCCACTTACCACGATTTCCCAACCGTGTTCGAGATATTAATAAAAGTATACGAAGTTTCCAAAACTTTTCATGTCTGTTCATAAAATATTTTATTCTAACCCTTCCTTAACTCCAAACGTAACATAACTTTCAACATATTAGTTTTAATGAAAGTAGAACATGCAGATAATGTTTCAACTGAATCCCGTTATTCTAAGTACCCAAACCAAAAACGGCATTCAAAAACTATTTTTCCAATTTTCTCGACAACGGTTAAAGCTATCGCCTTGAAAATGGTTTCATTCGTTTTCCTAGCCCAAGAAGCCTATAAAACGAGTACTTGGGAACTCAAAAACGTAAGCGTTACGATTTTTTATGCGCGAATTTCGCCCCAAACGCCATCTTCCAGTGGGCGGATTTTGCTGGTTAACGAACTTGACCTTTCGAATTGGACGACAGATTTTTGTACCAAATTTCATCAAAATCGGACCATTCGTCTTCTACCTAGAGAGCGAACAGACAAATATATATATATATATATATATATATATATATATATATATATATATATATATATATATATATATATATATATAGGTAAAAATGCAGTTTCCAGCCCTCCAAACCGATTTCTTTCAAACTTTGCACAATAACGTATTTTGATGCACTAAACACGAATACGATAAAAGAAAACGTCGGATTTAACTAGGAAAGAAGTTATAAAGCACTTAAGTTCACTGTTGTGCAGGTTATGAGAGCTAATGTAAACAACTAAATTTGTCAACATACGCATGCGCGGGTATAGAAAAGTTCCTAATAAGGAAGTTTAATTGAAATTTACCATAAATTATCGAAATTCATCAGCAGTTATTTATTTACAATCATTTTTTTAAATAATGAAACACTCTTCACATTTCTTGTTTCGTTCATGAAAAGTATTATATATCAGAAATCCCTTAATAATTAGCTAATGCCTTTATAATAGCAGAAGAATGTCTAGGACGAATGATTAGGAATGCAGAAGAATGTCTAGGGCGATTTTAAGGGCAAACATGCTATGCGTTTCCGCTCGCTCAAGAAGATAACAAAACCCCAGTCAATCCAACTCGCTATAATTAATAGAGTAATAAGTACGCTAAAATTAATAGAATTCTATTAATTTTAGCGAGTTGGATTGACTGGGGTTCTGTTATTTTCTTGAGCGAGCGGAGCGAGCGGAAACGCATAGTACGTATGCCCTTAAGCGACAGGTGACGACGGGTGAGAATGCCCTTAAAATTAACAATATCTTTGAATAAATAGTTTCTGAACATTTCAAATGAGAGTTCTCTGTTTCCCAATGTTACGTATCTGCGCATGCGCATGTTTACAAATACGCTGATGACGCCTAGTTTTATAACCTTCCTAACTTTAGTGCTTAATATTATATTCTATTAATTTTAGCGTGTTGGATTGACTGGGGTTTTGTTATCTTTTTGTGCGAGCGTGGCGAGCGGAAACGCATAGCATGTGTGCCTTAAAGTCGTCATTTATGCCTTAAAGTCATGTATGCCTTAAAGTCGTCACAAATTTAATTGTTTACATTTGCTCTCATAACCTGCACAACAGTGAACTTATGTGCTGAATAACTTCTTTCCTAGTTAAATCCGACGTTTTTTTTTTTATCGTATTCGTGTTTAGTGCATCAAAATACGTTATTGTGCAAAGTTTGAAAGAAATCGGTTTGGAGGGCTGGAAACTGCATTTTTACCATATATATATACATATATATACAAATTTGAACCACCGTTATTTTCGGTTTCTAGGGGTTCTGAGACGCGAAATTTTCTAGTCGGCACTTCCGGATTGTTTCATTGTATCAACCTTATAAGCGGGGTTCCTCCCTATGGGGGAGGGAGGAACCGCGCTAAAAATGCAAATTAAAAAAAAGGAACAAAACTTTACGTCACCAATTTGGACGGCTTGAAATTTATACAAAAGAAATTTCACAATGAATTGTAGAAGTCGAAATAAGGCTGTTTGATGTAATTGTTAAGTGATATATTATATTAGTATATGTCACTCGAATAATGTCCTGGAGGACCTGAGTTAAAAACTCTACCGTACACTAAATATTTTTAAAATAACTCGCCAAAATGTCAAGCTGAAAATCACAAACTCCTATAACTCATCCAGATCAGATGTATATCTAATATTTTGAATTGCTTACTTATATTTTATTAATTTCCAGCTTAGAATCAGTCCGATAAAATCGGATTTCCTGTTTCTTCACCAAGAAGTTCTGAAAGCTAATTCTGAATGGTATTTATTCATTACAGGTTTGAATTTGCTGCTTGTATTATTGTCATTTACCCAACAAGCCGTATCTAGTCCTGTAAGTATTTTCCATTTATGGTACATCACTTGCAATGATTACAAATCAAAAAGTCCGTCACGCAGGAGCTGCATAACTAAGCACTTTCCTCAGAATTTGGGTAGTGTAGACTGCTTTCCAGAACAATTTGCTTAAAATATCCTACATAAATAAAATAAAAACGTGAATAGTTCTCATTTTGTAATGAGTAACTGATCAATTATTAATTTCCATGTATGTTATTAATTAATTCCATGTATGTTATTAATTCCATGTATGTTATATAATTATTAATTTTCGTATGTATATTATATATGTAATTTTTGTTCTGAGCGAGTCGCCTTAGTTACGGTCGCTCATAAATAAATAAAAAAATAAAAAAAAAAAAAAAATTTCCATCCAGAGTTATGTTTACACATGGTACCTACTACACTACGTAATAAATACAAAAATCCTCATATTATCGTATTTTGATCTAACGCAGGAACAGGATACAGTCACTCTAGTGGTAGAAAGCGCTCCTTGCGGCGGCTTTGTGAACCTTCGTCTGCCGGCTTTTCTATTCAAATATATTACAAATTAAACCCCCGCTTTCCGATTGACCGATTCAGCTCATTTTTACAACACTTCTTTCTCATGAGTTACCCACGACGTATACCGCGTTTCGTTACAATACAGCAGAAATTACGACCGGTATGAGTATATTAGGAATTTGGGTCCGGAGTAAACCCCCCCCCTTCTAATGAACCGATTTAGTTTATTTTTACAACACATATTTACCTGTAGATTACCACTACGAATACCGAGTTTCGTCGAAATATACCAAAAATCACGGCTGGTAGTGGCGAATTGGTATTGTGGGTCGGGAGTAAACCCCCCCCCCCCCCCCCTTCTAATGAATCGATTTAGTTCATTTTTATATCTCACTTTTCTCTCTATATTACCACTAAGAATACCAAGTTTCGTTGAAATATAACAAATATTACGGCTGACATAGTCAAATAAGTGTTTTGGGTTCGGGGTAAACCCCCCCTTCCGGTGGACCGACTTTGGTGGTTAACGAACTCGTTCAATCGATTGCTAATTGAATGCTATATACCAAGTTTGGTGACGAAAAAACAAAAACTCTGGCCGCTATCGTGTTAACAGACACACACATATATATATATATATATATATATATATATATATATATATATATATATATGCATATATATATATATATATATATATATATATATATATAAATTTTAACGGGGGTCATTTTCGGTGTCTACTAGGTAGGATCGATAAAGATTTACTTTATTATAAAGATTTACTTACCTATTTGATAAAGGAAAGTGCTAAAAACGAATATGGCAATGAAATTTATTTCTTAGCACTAGTTTCTGTGATAAATATTATGTGAAAGTAATTCGTATTAATGTTTTAAGAGAAAAAGTTTATTTTTATTACATATTTATTTATTTTATGGTGAGCTTCGTAAAGTTAGCGATGAGCTCATCATAAAGTTAGTACCACGTTCTTTGTCCAGTCAAGAGAGGTAAAACGAAAACAAAACCAAATAGAGAGTACAACATTAGGAATTAAATAAACAAACTATTTTAGTGATTTCCTGTGGTGCATGTATGCTTAAAAATTAATTAAGAAATGTGGAACGCCTCACGATTTTGCGTCTAATCCTTTCGCATATTACATATGCTAACGAAATTAAAAGTGCATTTAATTTTTCAAAATGTTAGTTACATTCTAGGGCCTGGTTTCATGAAACTCAAGTTGCTTGCAACGCATAGATAGAAAACCGTGGGTTGGTTCACTCAGGGTTTCATGAAACTTTAGGCCCGGTCCACACTGAAGAAACCGGTTTCATGAAATTGGTTTCGTGAAACTCAAGTTGTTGCATACACAGTTTCATGAAACCTGGTTTCATGAAATTCTTTAATTCGGTTCCCTATTGCAGTGGATTCACGTTTCAACAGTGGATCTACTAGTTTTAATAAGCCATCAAAAACTGGCTTCGACGTCCTAAAAAAATCCTTAAATTTATCAGGTGCTCTGTTTTAGTTGGGAGCTACAAAAAAAACTGCTGTGTTGGCGATCCCTAATCATCGGGTGAAACTAGTACTAGCGTTTTCTTTATTATTATTTTTATTTTTAGCCACCACCACAACACAAGCACATAGTCGTCAGAATGCATCACGAAACTGATGGAAAAAAGTTTCTTCTGTGTGCACGCTTCAATGAAATGGGTTTCGTGCAAACAGTTTCTTTTGCGTGCACCGGGCCTAAGAATTCTAAATTGCTGGAAGAAGAGCCCACAGGAATTATATGGTGGCTTCATCAGATCATCACCATTCTTCAGGTGGTGTGGGGAAAATGATGAGACGCCTAAGGATGTTACATCTGAGTGTAAAGCACTGGGAAGTAGACGATTTCTACGCAGTGACAAAAATACAGGTACGTGGCATTTCAAAAAATGTATTTTCGGTCTAAATAGTCCATCTGTTATAGCTAGCGGAAAAAATATTATACGGCAAATCTTTTGACATGCCCCATTTACTTACACAGGCAACATTTTTGAAAAGAATATATCTAGCAGTAAGTTGGTTCTGGATATCACGAATATATTATGCGCCGGTGAATTTATTTGTTCTTTCGCTTCAAAAGTTTTATACCTATTTATTTTAGCATAAATATGCTTTAGCGGTGACTAAACTGGAAAAAACCGTTACAAAAAAGTGTCAAAAAAAGTGTCCGCCTGCGTTCGCGCATGCGTAGTGGCGTATGCGCATGCCCAGTGGCAATCGCGCATCAGCAGTGGCGTTCGCGCAGTGGCCATGAACGAAAAAGAAGACTGTATGTGTCACAAAAAAAGTGTTCGCTGTCGTTCGCGCAAGCGCAGGGACTATGTACGAAAAAGAAGACTGTATGTGTCACAAAAAATTGTCCGTTTGCGTTTGCGCATGTACAGTGACGATGTATGAAAAATAAGACTTTATGTTATAGACTATATTACATAGGTTTGTTGGGTAGAACTAAAGCTTATTTATCTTCCTGAATTTGAGCAGAAGGCTCGAAACGAAATAATTTTTTACTCTGGGATTGTTTTGCAGTCACCACGGGAGAAAAAATAAGGCATCTTATTGCTGTAGCTATATTAAGCTCACATATGGCAGAACTATTAAAGACAAACGGTCGTAAAAAGATGTTGGAAGAGAGGTTTTACGGCGTACTTAGGTCTTCAACAGGCTCACTCAACTTTTCTATCATTACCAACAACTTGAGAATTTACGAGGGAAGTCGTTCCGTAACTTTAGTGTTAGAACTACACTCTTATTATTCAATATAATGGAACAATCGAACTTTCTTAATGGCTTACGTAAGAAAGAGAATTCAGACAGGACTTTATTCTAAGAGGTTTTTTTTACAGCTACATGATCTACAATTTCTAAATAAATTATACAGGCTCGGTGGCCGTGATTGTTAAGGCGTGTGCACTCAGTGCCTAAGATTGTGGGTTCTAATCCCACTAGGGTTGGTGAATTTTCTTTAGAAAAAAGAAAAAGGCTTAGCTAATCCTAGCTAGAAATGAGTGTTCAACTATTGATAACCCGTCCCAGAAAATAATTTTTACGAATAAGCGGATATCTATATATATATATAAAAATCACGTGTCTGTCTGTTTGTCCGTTTATCTGTTTGTTCCTTATACAAATCTACACCGTTTGACCGATGTTGACCAAACTTGGCACACAGTTAGGTCTTAATACGAGAAATGTCCTAGGCTAGGTCAAAATAGTCAACTTTCAAAATTTGGTCAAAAGGTCAAAAGTTTTGTTGAAAAAAAATGGCTACACTGCACCATTCAGATTCTAACGGCCATTTTGAATCGACAGCCATATTGAATAATGTCTCAAATTTATTTCTTGATGTTCTTGATAATTAGAATAACTCGAACTCATTGATGACTTTACATCATTATATAATCATGTAATGCAGTTTATTTCAATATTATATCAACAGTCACTGTCTAACTAAGGAGTTCTGGGCTTTCTTTGATTAGAGCTATCTACTCGCAGGCTGTGGTGCTGGCTTCTGTCGGCTGTTTTATGAATTGCTGTGATGCTGGCCTCTGCCGGCTGCTTTATGAATTACTAGACAGATGTAAACAAATTCACACTGTTTTACCGATTTTGGCGCGACTGGGTATACAGGTAGATCTTGATACGGGGAGAGTCATAGGCAGAAAGTAGGTGTAGCATGGCACACTGGGTAACAGCTAGATAAAAATAAATAAATAACTTTTTTTTTCTTTCTGTTTAACGGCGGATCAACATTTGGGCTATTAAAGGCGGGCTGTCTACAGGTTGCCACCCTTTAAATAAAGAAATAAACGAAGTAAATATATATATATATATATATATATATATATATATATATATATATATATATAAAGTCACGAGTTTGTCTGTTTGTTCCTACAAATGACCTGTCTGTTTGTGACGAATTCACACCGTTTGTCCGATTTTGACAAAACTTGGCACACTGGTTAGTCTTGATCCTTGGAGTCTCCTTGGCTAGGTCAATAACGTCTACCAGCTGTCTGTATGTCAATTTGTTTTTTATACAAATGCACATCGTTTGACCGATATTCCCCAAACTTGGCACACAGGTAGGTCTTGATAGGATGAGTGTCATAGACTGGGTCAAAAACGTCTAGGACTCATAGTTCGGAGGTGACGGGTTCAAAAATATGAACCCAAATAGTTACAGATTTGCGTTTGTAGATGTTAATATTACCTATTTGATTTATAATTTATTTTTCCTTTTTTAGATGCAGAACGTAGGTGTAGCTTGGCACGCCGGGTAACAGCTAGTTATGAATAAAATTATGATATGTAGATGACCCTTTTTTTCACAATGTAAATACTGTGGCGGATGGGAAAAATACAGTATATAATGTGGCAGAATATCAAATTCCAATAGCTACATCACTTCCTACACTATGCCTTTATTATGCTCTACATGGTTCTTGTATTTTTTTAAGCCTTTTCAGGAAACTTTAAATAATAAAACATTGCTATCCTCTCCTTCGAGAACCGTCCACAGGCTGGTTAACGTCTGGACTGATAAGATTAATTATCTTTCATTGCTTCAAACTCAGTGTCTAAATTCCTTAAGAATTTGATATGGGAACAGTGCGATCCAAAGTTTCTGCAAGTTTGACTTATGACTTGACTTCTGTTATTCTTCTTACAAAGTTCATCCATAAGTAGAACTGGTGAGTAGCTTGTGCAAGTCTCGGAATAATTGGTTCTGACCCAAAGACCCTGGATTATCTCGGGGTATTAGATAGTTGATAAAACTCCTCCCACACTAGTTTCCCATAACAAGTTATAGTCCCAGCTCCCACGAGGGTCAGGGGGGAACTTGACCTGGAACATGTTCCCTTTATTATCTCGCAGGGAACGTAATGTCCCAACTCGTTGGCTTGTCAGATCAATTACCTAAGATATATCATACAGTGTTTATGAACCTCCCTTTTTATGGCATTTAAATATTTGTACCCCGTAGGTAAAGGACACCATGTCCATTTTTTATTAAATTGACTTAACAACATGTTCTTAATGTGGACTTTTCGATCCATATAATTTTATAGGGCATTATGTCATGTACCCATAAATAACGAAGATATGACAGTGTCAAATGAAATCAAGTCCGTTTTCATTAGAGGTAAAATACACCATGTGGAGGACTTGGATTTCTTTGGCTATGATCTATACTTCCAATTATAACACATATTAATAATTTGTTATTATTACTTATATAATTTTTCTTTTGTATGTTATTAGTATTTACTGTGTACATCTTTCGTTACAGTCCTGATGAAGGCTTGAATCACAAGCCGAAATGCTAATATAACTCATTTTTGTGGTAAACCTAGGATGCCACAACTTCTTGAGGGATTTACTCCTTTGTGCTTCATTTAAATTTTAAATGTGTTTTTTTTTTTTTTTTTTTTTTTTTGGTCCTTTTATGCTTATTATAGAGCAATAGAGACTAATCGAGAAAAATATTTATTCATTTTGAGGACTAATATTTTCCTAAATAACTTCCTAAATTTCTCAGATTTCTGCCTTTCAACTAAAAATGTAATTGTGAAAAATTTGTTAATTACTTACATTACAGATTTTTGATGTTGGAATTTTGAGTTGTATGTACATTAAATTCCTCTTTTTGGAAAATTAACAAAAAAACATATTCCTAAATTCTGAGAGGTAATGTTTCCAAAGTACTTTGATAATCGTTTTTAGATTTCTGACCTTATCAACTAAAAATGTATTTGTAAAATTAGTATATTACTTATATTACAGCTGTTTTTGTTCTGTATTTTTGAGTTTATTGTGCAATAAATTTCTCTTTTGGGAAAATTATTTCAAACTTTTAGAATTAGTTTTCATAAAATACATTGTTAAATTTATCAGATGTGGTGTATTTTATTTTAAAATAATAATTAACACAGAATACTTATAAATTTATTTGTAAGTAGATTAACTGAAGTGAATCATTTTGTAATCAAAAATATGCGTTTATAACAACGAAGATTTTTAGAAATGCCAATATATTAACTCAAATTTATATCAACGGCTGATTGACATAGTTATCCCACCAATAAAGGAAAATAATATTTTAATAATTACAGTTGATTTATTGCATGCAAACTACTGAATTTTGGGAATGCTTCTGGCAAATGATTCTATGTCAATTTCCATAAATCCTCTTTGGGTACTAGTCTTTCCCAACACGTTGGGGGCTCATGGAGCCTGCGAGCCAAAAACGTATGAAACGTTTATGGACATAATAATATTGTTAAACGCATTTCTCACAAATATAAATTTTAATAAAGATTATGGATTGATATATGAATAACAGAAGAGCATTGAGAGCTATAAAAAAAACCCTCGTCTTCACAACGGCCAATAATATTTTTTCAAATTTAAACATCTCTGTCGGTTTTTGAAACAAATATAAAACAGCTTGGAGTCTTTTTTACTTCGTTAACGCAAATATAAATTAATTTAAATTGGATTATTAACATGTGATTCTATTGTCCCTAGCGATTACATGTTCTTATTATTACTGTTATAGTTATAACAGTAATCAAAAACTTATTCATTTTGAAACAATATAAACAGTTATGATTTCATGAAATGACCATTATTACATTTTCTGACCTTGTGGACTATCCCTGCTTCTTGTAGCAATGTAAGCACGTTTTTCTCACTCTGGAATGTTTCCGATAATTCCAAAAGATTCATTACTTTTTGTTAATCTAAACAGGAGGCCCGGTGGCCATAAGCGTTAAGGCATGAGCACTTAACCCTACGTGTCAAAGGGTAGTGGGTTCGATTCCCATTAGAGGTGATGGCTTTTCATTAGAAAAACGAAAAGGCATCAGCCCTGTCCTGTCTATAAAAGGGTGGTAACCTATAGATAACCCGTCCTAAAATTCGTAGTTAATAATAAATGGACGTTAAAATTTAATAAATAATCTAAACACGCTTGCTTGAACACATTAAATAACCGAATGCGTTAATTGTTAACAATTTTACAATTGAGAACATATGTTTTTAGTGAAAAATGAATTTGCGTTAACGAAGTAAAAAAGTCGCACATCTTGTTATGATCTAAACTGTCATGCGGAACGCGTTCAATCAGTGCAGATCCAATATGACTCATCCTGAAAGTAGATTGATAATCTAATACGAACTCCTTGGAAGATGTTTCTTCAGAGACCCATCAATCCAAAGAGGTCGATAAGGTCAACAGCAAAGAGCTAGTAAGTTCCTGCTTTAAATCTCTGCAAATTGCCCTTTGACAGGTAAGATTACAGCGGAGGCCACTGGATTCCGGCAATTTTCCCTTTCAGTTATTCATTCCCTTTCATCCTGTCCAGCAAAGGCCGTCCGATTCCCAATAACCAAACAAGGCGCTATTCTTTACACAATATATTTTCCAGATGCGGTAATTTTCCCATTAGGCTTGCGGTTTAGGATTTCCTGACAGAACGGAGACGCCTGGAGTTATTATACTACTGAGGGTCCTTGATATTTTCTTCAAGCCGCAATACGCAGTGTCTGAATCCTTCATTGTGGTTCTTCCAACATTCCAGTGGCCAGCCTTGCTGGATTTTCATGATACAGTAGTCGGAGATACAGCAACGCACTTTTCCTGAAGTGTTTTATGCACCTTGAAATTTTCCTATAATGTACCTCTTGGGTAGATGAGAAGGTAAGTATGTGTTTCGTGAACAGACCTTGTAACACCAGGTACTGCCCATAGGGGAAAGGTGCAAAAAAGTATTGCCCAAAAATAGTGTTTTATTCAGAAGCCAACTCTCATTAATGTACAAAAATTTCAAATTAAGGCAATATTACAAAGAATAATAAATAGGGCAGACTGGTTTAAGGGGGTTAAAATGTAAATTAAAGAAAAGTACCTAGTTTTTATTTTTACTATTTAATGAAGTGCTTTATTCACGCTGCGATTTAAACAGCGTCTTCAATAAACATATTTGAAAATAATTACAAAAGGGCAGACACTTTTATGTGGTTTAATTATCAGGAAACATTAAAAAAAAAGTGTTGCCAATGATAGACTGAAATACACTGCGTGTAACCGTAAGAGTGTCTGAGAGCACCGCGCTCTCTCATTTAATATTAGAATAGAAACAATTAAGTTTTTTTTTAAATGGTATTCCCCTTAAAAGTGCCCCCCCCCCCTGTTGGAAATGCAACTCACAAAAATTTCTTTAAAATAAGCATTAAATTGTTCCCCTTAATCTGCTTTATTACAATTTGATTTATCTTAGTAATAGGTATTACTTAAAATTGATAATTTACAATATTTTAGTAATGTAATATTTGACCTTTGGTGGTAATTTAATGTTCTCCTTAATGTACTTTTTGATGTCGTTATCCTTTGACAAAAGTCCTTCGGCGGGGATAACATCGGAGATTAGAGTTTGCAAGTCTTGCTTCTTTTAGCTATCGCATTACAGTATCATTACTATTATAACAAATTTTCCTGCAATTGTATGTAATTTCCTTCAATTGAGAATACTTTGAACCCTGAATGTGGCTAGGCGGATCTCTAGCGACCAACGAGAACTCTAAGGCCAAGGTTGTGGAGATTCAAGGATATTGTTGGGTTAGTCAGACATTTCTCAGACTTTAATGGCCAATCCTTTGGTCCATAATTTCCGTGGTGTGGACATTGAATTCGATAAATATCAACTGGCGGTAAAATTATGATGTATTAGGCATCTAGCAAGATGGGAGGGGTCTTTTGGCGAAGACCACGTCCAGTTACTTTTCCAGTTAATTTTGAAGTATCTGTAGTGATTATAACAGTGATTTAGCGCATGCGCATAACTCATTAGCATTTATAGTGGATGTTGCTGGTAATAATTTGGAAACTATTATTTTTATTACATTCCAGTAAATTAAATAGGCAACAATGACCCGCGTGGTTGAATTGCCTTTAAAAACTTTTTTATGTTTTATGGTCAGTGAGAAGTAACAATTTGTATACATATTTCCGTCTGTCCTGTCTTGTCATGAGGTGTATCAGCCGCGAATGGCCTAATCTTAAGCGGCAGAATACAACTTCTTCTCTCCTGTTATTTTTTTTTATTTCGTCAATTTTGTTTATCCGTCGCGATGTTACAGGTAATATTTGTGTAGCTTATTACGTTATTAGTTCGGTTGTATACGTTAAACGTTCATCAGAAACGTATACAATTTTTGTTTGGAAATAGCGATGAGCTGCTATAAATAAAGTCGTTGCTTGAATAAAGATTGCCATGAACAATAGATTATCTGAGTATATGATTCACACCCTTCGTTACGACTTGATGACACGACATTAACTGCACTCCTGGTTGTGTTCCGGTGCATTATTTCCATATGCACTATGATGAATAGCCTATAGGGACGATGCAATCATCTGCTATATACCTGCAGCTTAACGACTCATGCATCATAATGCGATGTCTTCATTCTATGATGTTTGCTTTATGATTCACTTCGTTTGGCATGAAACGAGTCGTATTAAAATCATACGGCTCGGAAAACTCATTTTTATGTCCTAGGAGATTTGGACCCTCCATTTTAAGATCAGTGAAAAAAAACGGTTCTTACGTACAAGTTGCTCCGAGAAGTGGATCTCGTTCAGGGATCCGGATCATGAAATGAGACCTCAATTGAAGTTGTGGCAATATTGCGACCGAAAGACCATTTATTAATATTTTCAACGAGTTGGATTGACTAGAGTTTCGATATAACCTTGAGCGAGCGTAGCGAGCGGAAACGCATAGCAATTATGCCATTAACATATGTGCTACTAGTTTCCTAGGTTAAATAACATTAGTACTTACGTTAATTGCATAATTGCTATGCGTTTCCGCTCGCTCAAGTTCATATCGAAACTCTAATCAATCCAACTCATTGGTAATATAGATCACTCGTTTTTCGGTGAAAAATTGGCCAATATGCAATTTAATATTGCTTGAAATGAGTACTTTTTTAGTCGTTGAAAAATCCCACATACTACTAGCTGAAATAACAGCACAAAGAACACTACAACACTAAGAAGTGAAACAAGATACGGTAAAACTGAAGGAGAACGTCCTCAGCACCGATTTTTGCACGATAGTGTATTTTGATGCACTAAGCACGAATCCGTCAAAAAAAAAAAAAAAAAAAAAAAAAAAAAAAAAAAAAAAAAAAGTCTCAACTAGGAAAGAAGTTACTAACGTTCACTTTTATTGAGGTTAAAGTTGGCGTAAACATACGCTTGCGCAGACATAACTCTTATTTGAAATGTTGATAAACCATTTATAACCCCCAAAACATCGGAATTCTATCAATAACAGTGAGTTGGATTGACTAGAGTTTTGCGTTAGAGAGCGAGCGTAGCGAGCGGAAACGCATAGCAAGTCTGCCCAAAAGTCGTCCTAGACATTCTTCTTAATATGCATGTTTATTAATACGTTGTTTATGCCATCTTTTATAACCTCAATAACAGTGAACTTTAGTGCTTAATAACTTCTTTCCTAGTTGAGATCAACTTTTTTTTTTTTTTAACGGATCCGTGTTTAGTGCATCAAAAAACGTTATAGTGCAAAATTTCAAAAAAAATCTGAGTGCTGAGAACGCTCTCCTTCAGTTTTACCCAAGCAATAATAAATATAACTTGTAAAAACACAAACCTAACAGTATGGGTGCGTTTACATCTGACACTTCTCGCTGGAAATATATGTCAGGTGTCGGATAGATATTCTCTTGAAGGTTTACATACTGACAGAAATAGCTAGACATTTATGTCATGGATGTGTATAGGACAGTTCTGGATTTGTTCTAATTTGCGATAAATTCACCAAAAGCACAAATAATCAGTGTTTACATCTGTTGGTATAGAAGTGTCAACAATACCGCTAGTAGCCAAGATATTTATCTCTGAAATTAAATTCTTCTCGTAAAAATCTGTGTTTACACCTGGTGGTATAGAAGTGTCGACACTTATAGTTCGTGATAGAAATATATATCTCAGACTTAAATTGCTCATGGTTTACACTAGTCGCAATTTCTGTCTGATATAAATTTCCTGCAATAACTAGCAAGTGTAAACCCACCCTAAGTGAACAACAAAACGATGACTAGAACGGAAGAAAGAACACCAAACTAGTATGTAACTACCAAAAAAACATTACCTGTTTCAATTCTAAGACATTACCTGTTTCAATTCTAAGATTTCCAAGTTTTTCTAGGGATAAGAACGGAAACGAGCAATGATGACACAGGTTCAGCGAGTCAAAATTTTTACAATTAAATGAAAAATTACTGAGAGATAAATAAGTACAGTTCACGTGTGTAGTATTGGAACTGAACTTTTAACTATTTTTGACATACATGATTCGACCAATCCCCTTTGTGGCAGTCCGGCACACTAACCTTTGGAGTAAATTATTCAAAACGTTTGGGGGTCGGAACTCGTTCCTGAGGAAAATATTTTGTTGCAAATGAGGTTTAGAATCACCTCCTGATGGCGGGCCACCAATCCTGATTAACCCTGTATATAATATTTTTTTTAAATTGATTTATTTTTTTATTATTATTATTTTTTTTTTATCGGGGCATCTACATCTTGGCCATTAGCGCCGGGCTATCTATAGGTTGCCACCCTTTTATAATGCCAACAGCACCTGTGCTCCTCCCCCTCCTCGTCTTCTATTCTCCACCACAGCCCAGCTAGCTACCTGTGATCAATACTTGACGAGTCACCGAAAGAATTACACCGCTTGTACCAGCCGTTCGGAAATTACATGAAATTATGTCAAATGGGGTCTCCCGTGGTCTAATGGCTAGCGCCTTAGGCTCATAAGCGGGAGATGGTGGGTTCGATTCCCAACCTCCGGCAGGAATTTTATCATCCCACGGCTCGCTGGTAAAATTCCTCGCTGCACCCTGGATGTCGGCGCTAATGACCTAGATGTAGATGCGCCGTAAAAAAAAAAAAAAAAAATAAAAAAATAAAAAAAAAAAAAAAAATATTGGAATATATATTACTGACTAATATAAATCAATTTTTTCAATGAGTCAATGAATCCAAGAACATTCTAAGCAATGAGGTGGTCCTATGGAGTATGGAGACTAAGAATCGTCCATAATTGTTAGCTGTTATGGCTGCTTCATAAATTAGGGTACCTGATCTATTTTTGAATTATGTGAAGTACTGTGTAGTATATATAGTGAGCTATGTCAACTATCAACTAAAAAAAAAAAAAAAAAATTTATATGTCAAAGAAAATACGTGAAAATTACGACTGTTTGGAGATCGAGAAATATCTGTGTGCACACATCTTTGTCGAAGGCTGGTAAGCTCATTTATTTTATTTTTTTTTTTTTTATGGTGTAAATGTGATTTTGTATTTCATATTTTTTATTTCAAACATAAAACTCAGTAAATAAACTAACTTTTGGAATTTTATACTAATTTTCATCATCTCACCCCCTAAGTCGTGACACTAATTAATAAAGTTATAATAATCAATTTTTAAGAATATATAGTATGAGAAAATACCTAATATTAAAGAATATCTCATAAGTTGAGTTATTACTTATACCTATATTTTTTAAAAGTATATTCGTCTGAATGACGAATAGTTGGTAGAATGGGGTAGGCCGAGGAATGTTGGTGTTCTAAGGTTAAAGAAGATTGGGTCACTATAAGATATAAATGGAAAATGTGGAAAAGCAAACAGTGTGTCGAGTTTGCTCTACTCGAATATATGGAATTGGATTACAATTTGGTTGATTAAGGTCTGCAAACTTCATATTTAAAAAAAAATGATTATTTTTTAGCACTTTCCTCCGAAGGAAAGTAGCTATTGAGGTTGCACTCATGACGGAATTTTTGGAAAATTTCTTCGAATCTTTATCGATCCTACCTAGTAGACACCGAAAATGACCCCCGTTCAAATGTATATATATCTATCTATATATATATATATATATATATATATATATATATATATATATATATATATATATATATATATATATATATATATAGATATATCACGATATCATGTATACAGGCCAGAGTTTTTGTTTTTTCGCCATGAAACTTGGGAAGAAGTATTCTTCCAACAAACGATTGAACGAGTTCGTTAACCAACAAAATCGGTCCATGTGCAGGGGGGTTAACTCCGGATCCAAAGTAGTTATTTGCCAATACCAGCCATAATATTTGTTATATTTTAACGAAACTCGGTATTCGTTGTGGTCAACTGAAGAGAAAAAATTGTTATATAAATAAACTAAATCGGTTGACTAGAAGGGATGATTTAATCTGGACAGAAATTACTAATTTCCTTATACCGGTCGTAATTTCTGTTGTATTGTAACGAAACTCTTTATACATCCTGGCTATCTAATAAGAATGAAGTGATATGAAAATGAACTAAATCGGGCTATCGGAAGGGGGGGGGGGAGGTGTTAGTTTTTACTATGTTTGAATTGAATTCTCCCGCCAAACGAAGGTTCGCGAAACTCATCAAGATCAATAGATCAAAATTTGAAGCTTTGTGTATTTAGTACGTAGTGTAGTACCACGCATACACAAAACTCTGAAAGGAAATTAATTAGAAAATTAATAATTGAAACAGCTGCACATAAAAAATGCAAAAGAGTAGAACAATTTATGTTTTTATTTATCTATATAGGTTATTTATAGCAAATTATTCGGTAATGCAGTCTACACTACCCAAATTCTCAGGAAAGTGCTTAGTTATGCAGCTCCTGCGTGACGGACTTTTTTTTTTATTTAATTGGGTTTTATTCATGAATCACTAATGGTATTCCTATTTGGGAATGATTTATAATCGAAATATGCAATCATCCAGCAATTTAGCGCAGCGCCGATGCGCAAACTCCGAGGATGATCTAAAAAATCGTTCATTCCTCATGTTCAAGGCCCGTTTTAATCGGATGACCTTTGACGCCTCCATAACGAGGGACATATTTCTAAGAACCATTCCCATCCCTCCATAACTAACCTACCAACACATACATACACACAAATAGCATTCCTTTCCCATCCAAACCCCGGGATAATAACCTGTAATTTCTCCAAACCGAAGCGCTCAGCGTTGTGCAATGCTGGAATCCATTACTGGTGCATCGAATGTAGCAGTGACCTCAAGCTGTCTGCTAACACGCTGTGGGTCGTGAGCTGGGGGCGATGCAACCTGTTAACCCAGACACGCTTATCGCCACTTGCACTTTATTATAATAACTAGAATAGTGTACACAAACAAAACTAACAAATAGTCCCCTTTAATTGTTGGTGGGCCAAGAAACTTTGGAAAAATCGGTCTATATGGAGGGACGAGGGGTGTACACCTGAGCCGAATTTATTTGCCCATACCGGGTTTATGATAATTTATGGTTGAATGCAACGAAATCCGATACACACTGTGGTCAACTAATGAAAAAGATGTGTCGCAAAATTGATCCATTAGAAGAATGGTGTTACTTTAGATCAAAATTAATTTTTTTGTTATTTCTACAGGCAAAAATCCCTATTCCTAACCTTTCACTCCAAGCTGTCAGCCCATTCCGATCTAAGAGCACTTAATACCACCCCGAAAACCCTTCTTGGAGGCTAAAGAGATCTTAGACTTGAAAGAAACTATTATATCTAATTAAAGCACAATAAAAGCTGTCTGCTAGGATATGTCAATAATGATTGATATTAAAATAAAACACAAGGGGTCATTACGATAAGAGAAATTGATAAGGGGGTTATTCTGGCCTAATAGCGGATCGAATAAATTTTAGTTGTTTATGAGCATAAATAGGCTTTTGTGGTGACTAAACTGGGAATAACCGCTACAAAAAGTGTCACTAAAAAGTTACCGCTGGCGTTCGAGCATGCACAGTGGCGTAAGAAAAAGAATACTGTATGTTTTAGAGTACATTACATAAGTTTATCGGATTAACCTAGCGTTACAAAAAAGTGACACAAGAAGGTGTTCGCCGGCGTTACGCAAATGCAGACTATATGTTATCTAGAACATTACATAGTATTGTCGGGTGGACCTAAGACATATATATGTTCCTGAATTTGAGCACAAGGCTCTGAACGAAATTATTGTTTAAACCTTTTTTACATAGGTTTTACCTATCTACGAAATCTTTGAATAGTCCCATATCAAAAATATTGTCTCGAAATCTACTCAAAAGCACTCGCGATCAATCGTTTGAGCGCCCCTGTTTAATTCTTGGGAAACTAAGAGCATTGCTTAGTATTCTTAACGCCCGGAGGACTCGTAGAGTAAGCGAAGCGTACGCACCGAGTTCATGTGAAAGAGGTCAGCTTCTAAATAGGATGGGAACATGCTTACTAGCGTAGTAAATCATGAATCGATTGCACGATCGAAAACTAGCGAGGATTTACAGTCGATACTAGCTCATAGCTATGCGTATACATCCAATATTTCATGACAAGACCTTCACGTCGGTACAAATCCAGTACGTCAAGACAAGACCTTGGAGTCAGGATGACATGAAAAATTAAAACAGGATTTTCTTACTTAGCACTTATATTTCTTGAAGGCTCCAGCAATCATTACAGGAATAATACAGGTAGGAATGTAGATAATAATTAATTCCAAGCGCCCTGTTTATCGTTGTTTGGTCTAGTTGTAGCCGACTTTGCTATCATCTTCAGGAACGTTTTCTAGACGCATTAAGCAGTGGATTGTTTATTTATGTTCTGTGTTCTCTCTTTTGTTCCTATAACTTATAGTAGTTCACTTTAAATGTTCAATGCAGTGGATTGTTTATGTATGTTCTTGCTCTAGTGTTCCTATAACTAATAGTTGTTCACTTTAAATGTTCTATGATAAATGCTTATGGAGGCTGTACATGTTAATCTGTCCCAATTAACCCTTACGAGGGTCTCCCCGTGGTTTCCTGAACACCTCGAAAACATTTGGGAAAATCGTGGTAGGTGGATAGAGCCTCTTCGAAAGCTTACTAAATTCTCTACAAAAAAAAAGGTTCTGAAGACGTTTTTGATTAGGCGATGTCAATCGGAGAAGTAAGTGCTTATAGCGGTTCCCCTGTGGTCTAGTGGCTAACGTATTAGATTCATATGCGGGAGATGGTGGGTTCCATTCCCACCGGCGGCAGGAATTTTCTCATCTCACGGCTCGTTCGGAAAATCCCTCCCAATCGTGCACCCTGGAGGTTGGCACTAATGGCCTAGATGCCGATGCGGCGTAAAAAACAAAACAAAAAAAAACAAGGTTTAATTCACACGACAAGGCAACCCACACGACCATAGATGCCCGTGGAGTGGAGCCCGTTTCACGGCAGGATCAAAAAAGCTTTTATTTAATGTTTAAATTTTGTTTTTATTTTTCATTTTTTTAATTACTTTTTTTTAAAAATATTATGAAGTCAAATGTCTCGGCGTTTGTATAATATCTTCGGAGCATGATCTCTATGTACACATTAACTGCTAAAACGCAAAAAAGGCAATTCAGAGGGACCCGAACTATGCATTGAGACCGGGTTGCAGAGGCAAACGCAAATTCAAAAGGCTCAAATTGCATTTATATGAGCTGTAGCGGATAGAAGATTTACTACAGCTAACAAAAATTGCACCTAGATATCGTAAAAACAGCGACTGTAACTGTCACAGCGCACTGTGGTGTCAAACGCCCGATTAAGGGGAAAAAACCTGTAGGTACTTGAATCTTTCTGATTTTGGTATCGTTTTTAATGTATTTTCTAGTACTGAGTCGAAACGGGTTTTATAGTACGAAAACCGTGAAAAACAGCAAGTATATGATTTCAAAAAGTCACATTTTACTCATTTGGTAGAGATATGTATCCTTCCAAATGTATTTTGAATGCTGTGTTGAATAAATTCACAAACAATGTAATACAGTTAATTGGTCTCGAAGTATTTATCATTATTAAAATTTTCGCTTATAACGAATACATTTTGACATTTTTACACGAGATATTAGGTAGATCTCACTGTAAAAGTTCAGTTACTTGCTATCACAAAGTGTTCAATAACTCTCTGCAGAAAATAGTTACGGTAAACTCATTTTTCGTAAAATAATCGCATCGCTTCATTTTATTAGGCTGTGCACACATACGGCCGAGTACGGCGATGACATTTATATGAAAGAAACTTCAAAACATGCACTTTTAGGTAAAACTATGCGGAGAGCTCAGCTAAGTACCGCTTTTTTTTCTACGCCAAATAAACTACGGGTATGAAATGAACTACGGATTGAGTTCCATTACAGATATCTTCACAACCTAAATGCACCAAGTTCATGATACATTTTGGCAAAAAAGAAAATTCATTTAAAAGCTCATGAGACTTCCTGGGTAATATCAATTTTTCAGGAATAAAATAAGTGGTATAAAATATTGTTTTACTTTTCACTAAAAACTGTGAGATTTTACTCAGTGAGAAAACAGTCAACAAAATGATTTTTTGTGATCATACCTAATAATAAAATGGAAAATCAATATTACAGCAGTATTCTACAACTAATTAGGTATATGTTAATTCAAACGCGATCGCACACCTTCGGATTTGGAGGTTGTAGTGCGGTTCCTCCCTCCCTCCATAGGGAGGAACCTCGCTTATAAGGTTGATCGCATGACGCAATCCGGATGTGCCGACTAGAAAATTTTGCGTTTCAGAACCCCTAGAGACCGAAAATGATGGTGGTTCAAATTTTCACACATATATATATATATATATATATATATATATATATATATATATTTCTCTGTGCGCGCAATACGTCAGCGAATAATGGTCCAATTTTGATGAAATTTGGTACAAAAATTTTTCGTCTAATTTGAAAGGTCAAGTTCGTTAACCAGCAGAACATAGTACCAGCAGAACCGCAAGGTCGCGCAAAAAAAAAAATCGTTCTGCTTACTTCATATGCTTGCAAGTACTCGTTTTATAGGCTTCTGGACCTAGAAAAACGAATGAAACCATTTTTAAGGCGATAGCTTTAACCGATGTCGAGAAAATTGGAAAAATAGTTGTTGAATAACGTTTTTGACTAACTAATATTTGAATAACCAAAACTAATATTTGGGAATTTTTGTTACGTTTGGAGGTAAGGAAGGGTTAGAATAAAATATTTTATTAACAGACATGAAAAGTTTTGGTAACTTTATATACTTTCCTTAATATCTCGAAAACAGTTGAGAATATTGGTAAGCGGAAGGTTACCTTTAGAAAGCTTACTAAATGCTCTGAAAAAAAGGTTCTGGAGAATGTTTTGATTAGGCGATGTCAATCGGAGAAATAAGTGCTTAAAACTTTAAAGTAATTGATTTCGGTTATTCGAACGATTCTTTTTGTCTGTTTTTATTTCTTGTTATTTCTTTAATTGTTTATAGTTGGATAACGTATTTGGCAATAAAACAGGTTAAGTAAAATAAGAAAAACAATTTATTGTTAGAAATATAGCTTCGAGAGAGATTCGAAGACCTTGTGACAATTTTCAACTGCCTAGTGGTGGCCTTTCTGGCGTTGGCCGACCCATCCAGGTAAGATCATAAATCAAGACCTTTCAAGAAAAGTGGAACCAAAACAATAACTGTTTCTATTTTAAGCTTACCAGTTAGACTAGGGATAAGAACGGAACCGCGCTAAAATGATGCAGTTCCTGCGAGTCGGACTTTTTTCCATCTCGGCACCACTGTCCAGCGGTGACTTTCTGTCCAGAATTGAATAAATGGCGTTGTCCTGAAAGTGGCTTAGTCTCGAACGGGTTAAAGTCATGTGCATTCTCTAATCATGATATGTGATTAAAAATTATGATAATATATACTTCAACCATTATTACTTTGCTAAAGAATTTGTTAAGTTTGCATACCTCCTGCAGGGTGGAAATCTTTGTATATTTGAATGTGTAGCTACTCCTGTTCCCACAAATATCTTATGACAGTACTTAACAAATGAAGTTGTCATATATGAAATAGAGACGTTACCGTAATATATCTACTAAAGGAATTTAGAAGAGTACACTAACTAAATATCCCACATGACATAAACGAATTGTTGAGGTACAGCAGCCAGTACATAAACACAATATTCTCCTACTTACACAACAATAAACTATACAATCCTAATTGAAGAAAATGGTTTAATAACCGGTAGCGTTCAAGCTAGTGTTGTAAAAGAGCGCACCTTTAAGGCTAGAAGGCGCGGCTCTTAAAAGCTCGAGCTCTCAGGGCTTGGACAGGGCTCGATAGAAGGCGCGAGCCTTGATGGCTCGGCTTAGTAGAAGGCGCATGCTTTGAAGCCTTTAACTTTTCATTTCCAAAATGGCGGATGGCGGGCAAACAGCTGTTTCATGAAATATACTTTAGTAGATTCGTCCTAAATTCTTTCCGCCACAATGAAATTATTCGGTGGCAATTAAATTTACCATTTCAATGATAAACTAATCATGTGGATCACTAATTGGGTAAAAATAGTAACTTTTCCTAAAAAATAAACTCTTCCGTGAGACGGTGATGGCAACACTGTCGTACTACTACAATACTACTATAACCGTGCTTGCCAAAGCTCTACCTTCCCAGGGCTCCAAGGCGAGCCTTCATGGCTCGAGGGAGAACCTTGCCGAACCTTCAGGGCTTGATAAGGTTAGGCTGAAGCCTCACTCCGGAGCCTTCATCGAGCCATCAGAGCTCGGGCTGTAGAGGTTGGGTTCAAGGTTCAGGCCTGAAGCCTCTAGTCAGGGCTCGCTTTTAACAACACTAGTTCAAGCTCCTTAAAGACATTATCCGCCTAATTGCCAGAAATGTTATTCTAAATGGAAACAGCATGAAAATAGTTGGTAAAATATTGAATAGTTTGACGACAAAATACTTGAAAAAGAATAATTAGTCAATCTCTAAGATATTACAACATAAAGAACAATTTCCTCAGAATGTTCATACTGTCACTTGGTTCCTTTCTGATTAACATGGTCAAATATCTATTTATATGGCTTGAAAAATCAACTTTTAATCAAAATTAATTAGGCCATACAGGTACAACCTTGAATGGAATGGAATGGAATGAATTAAAGGACGAACAACTTACTGTTTTAATCGTCCTATGAACCTTTTGTTTTTCTTTTAATTTAACTTAGTTTTTAACTAATTAATCTCATGAAATATGTAAGCACATTCTGTTCCTTTTTTTTTTTTAGCGCGGTTCCTCCCTCCCCCATAGGGAGGAACCCCGCTTGTAAGGTTGATACAATGAAACAATCCGGAAGTGCCGACTAGAAAATTTTGCGTTTCAGAACTCCTAGAGACCGAAAATGATGGTGGTTCAAATTTGTATATATATATATGTATATATTTATTTATAAATATACATATATATATATATATATATATATATATATATATATATATATATATATAAAAGTCCGACTCGCAGGAACTGCATCATCTTAGCGCGGTTCCGTTCTTATCCGAAGTGCGATTAGGAAAGGAATAGTATCAGCTATCGTTAGGTTTTGATCTTTCGTTAAAAATATAAAATAAAATCTCAAAAAGAAGGAAGCTTAAAGAGCCACATATGGAAACTGACAGTTTTCTAAGCGGATGGGACTCTCCCGTCATCGCGACGCTCACTCTAAGAAAACTCTATTACCAATATGATTCTTATTTTCTCAGCTTAAATGAAATACTCATTCCACCGTTAAATAAACTTAAAAAACAAAAGTGAGGTAAACAGTGACAGAAACCCGTTTAAAATAACAAAACTAACACTTTCGTAGTTTTAACCACTTACTTCTCCGACTGACATTGCCCCATCGAAATTTCCTTCAGAATCTTTTTTTTAGAGAATTTAGTAAGCTTTTGAATGGTTACATCGTACTTCCCACGATTTCTTAACTGTTTTAAAGATATTAAGGGGGGAAAATGGTGCTAATACCTACCGATAGCTGCTATATTCCTTCACTAATCGCACTTGAGATAAGAACGGAACCGCGCTAAGATGAAGCAGTTCCTGCGGGTCGGACTTTTTTTTGTTAGACAAATTAATGTATTATGTTTATATTATAATGTAAATATTATGTTTATAAGAAGAGCAAATCACTTTAATTGCGGTGTAAAATATTGTTGCTAGCTAAATCTAAGTATTATATAAGCTCATAAGGAAAAAATGGTGCTAATGACTCAGATTTCGATGCACCATAAAAGAAAAAAAAATTAAGGACAATATACGAAGATTCCAAACCATTTCATGTCTGTTAATAAAATATTTTATTCTAATCCCAATAACGCTACACTTATACACAAATAATTTTTTTTTTTTAAGTACCTATTTAATACGTATAAAATAATGTTATAATGAGCGATCCGCTGTGGCATATAACAAGTACTACCACCGTGTGGAGTGCAACTAGTATAAACCGGTACGTCAGTACCACTGCGGTATGTAAAGAGCGGCTGTTCTGATACTGGCAAAAGTTAGAAATCCTACATTCCTAAAGTTGTTTGGAGGCTTATCTTTATGACTGTAGAAAGGGACTTACAGATGACGAGGATACACTGGGCGATACCTGTACTGGAAAGCCCTCCACCCTAAGCCTCCTAGCTCCTCACCTTCGAATTGAAACAAAATATTGTTTCTATATATACGTATCCTGTTTTATTGACTAATACATTTGACTACTATAAGCAATCACAAAAATAACGAGCAGTGAAAAAAAAACTGTAGGAAACACACAAAAAGATTCGTTCAAAGGAACGAAATTACCTATGTTTTAAGCACTTATTTCTCCAAATATAACCGTCCCATCGCAAATGCCTTCAAAACATTTTTTGTAGAAAATTTAGTAACCTTTCGACTGGTAACATTTCGCTTCACAAGATTTTCAACCGTTTTCGAGATATTAATGAAAGTATACGAAGTTCCCAAAATTTTCATTATTTCTAGCAACAGAAAATTGGTCTCATTTTTCCTATCCTGTTTTACAAACAAATACATTTTCCTAACATAAGAAATTACAAAAATAAAAAACCAAGGGAAATAGACAAAAATTACAAAAAGAACGACAAAAACCCGTTCATAAGAACAAAACAGACGTATTTGAAGTTTTAAGCACTTATTTCTCCGATTGACATAACCTAATCAAAAATAGTTTTAGAGTCATTTTTGTAGAGAATTTAGTAAGCTTTCAAATAGTTTCTATCCACTTACCACGATTTCCCAACCGTGTTTGAGATATTGATGAAAGTATACGAAGTTCCCAAAACTTTTCATGTCTGTTCATAAAATATTTTATTCTAACCCTTCCTTAACTCCAAACGTAACATAACTTTCAACATATTAGTTTTAATGCAAGTAGAACATGCAGATAATGTTTCAACTGAATCCCGTCATTCTAAGTACCCAAACCAAAAACGGTATTCAAAAACTATTTTTCCAATTTTCTCGAAAACGGTTAAAGCTATCGCCTTGAAAATGGTTTCATTCGTTTTCCTAGCCCAAGAAGCCTATAAAAAGAGTACTTACAAGCTTATGAACTCAAAAACGTAAGCGTTACGATTTTTTCTGCGCGAATTTCGCCCCAAACGCCATCTTCCAGTGGGCGGATTTTGCTGGTTAACGAACTTGACCTTTCAAATTGGACGACAGATTTTTGTACCAAATTTCATCAAAGTCGGACCGTCAGGGAAGCCAGAAATGAGCGAACAGACAAATATATATATATATATATATTATATATATATATATATATATATATATATATATATATATATATATATATGTACAAATTTGAACCACCGTTATTTTCGGTATATAGGGGTTCTGAAACGCGAAATTTTCTTGTCGGCACTTCCGGATTGTTTCATTGTATCAACCTTATAAGCGGGGTTCCTCCCTATGGGGGAGGGAGGAACCGCGCTAATATATATATATATATATATATATATATATATATATATATATATATATATATATATATTTGTCTGTTCGCTCTCTAGGTCGAAGACGAATGGTCCGATTTTGATGAAATTTGGTTCAAAAATCCGTCGTCCAATTTGAAAGGTCAAGTTCGTTAACCAGCGAAATCCGCCTACCGGAAGATGGCGTGTGGGGCGAAATTCGCGCAAAAAAATCGTAACGCTTACGTTTTTGAGTTCATAAGCTTCTAAGTACACGTTTTATATGATTCCTGGGCTAGGAAAACGAATGAAACCATTTTCAAGGCGATAGCTATAACCGTTTTCGAGAAAATTGGAAAAATATTTTTTGAATACCGTTTTTGGTTTGGGTACTTAGAATCATGGGATTCAGTTGAAACATTTTCTGCATGTTCTACTTTCATCAAAACTAATATGTTGAAATTTTGGTTACGTTTGGAGTTATGGAAGGGTTAGAATAAAATATTTTATTAACAGACATAAAAAGTTTTAGTAACTTTGTTTACATTCCTTAATATCTCGAAAAAGGTTGAGAATCTTGGTAATCGGAAGAATACCATTAGAAAGCTTATTAAATGTTCTAAAAAAAAGGTTCTAATGAAAGTTTTGATTAGGCGATGTCAATCGGAGAAATAAGAGCTTAAAACTTTAAAGTAATTGATTTCGCTTATTCGAACTGTTCTTTTTGTCTGTTTTTTATTCCTTGTTATTTTTTAATTGCTTATTGTTGGATAATGTATTTGAAAATAAAACAGGTTAAGAAAAATAAGAAAAACAATTTAATGTTAGAGATATGGATTTCCAAGATATATAACTTTTCAACTGCCTAGCGTCCTTCCTAGGGAGGGTTCTTTGTCTTTGATTTTGGTTCTTAGAATCATGGGATTCAGTTGAAACATTTTCTTCATGTTCTACTTTCATCAAAACTAATATGTTGAAATTTTGGTTACGTTTGGAGTTATGGAAGGGTTAAAATAAAATATTTTATTAACAGACATAAAAAGTTTTAGTAACTTTGTTTACTTTCCTTAATATCTCGAAAAAGGTTGAGAATCTTGGTAATCGGAAGGATACCATTAGAAAGCTTATTAAATGCTCTAAAAAAAAGGTTCTAATGAAAGTTTTGATTAGGCGATGTCAATCGGAGAAATAAGAGCTTAAAACTTTAAAGTAATTGATTTCGCTTATTCGAACTGTTCTTTTTGTCTGTTTTTTATTCCCTGTTATTTTTTAATTGCTTATTGTTGGATAATGTATTTGAAAATAAAACAGGTTAAGAAAAACAATTTAATGTTAGAGATATGGATTTCCAAGATATATAGCTTTTCAACTGCCTAGCGTCTTTCCTAGGGAGGGTTCTTTGTCTTTGATTTTGGTACTTAGAATTATGGGATACAGTTGAAACATTTTCTGCATGTTCGAGTTTCATCAACACTAATATGTTGAAATTTTGGTTACGTTTAGAGTAAAGGAAGGGTTATAATAAAATATTTTATTAACAGACAAAAAAAGTTTTTATAACTTTGTATAATTTCGTTAGTATCTCGAAAACCGTTGACAATCTTGTGAAGCGGAAGGATACCATTAGAAAGCTTATTAAATGCTCTAAAAAAAGGTGCTAATGAAAGTTTTGATTAGGCGATGTCAATCGGAGAAATAAGAGCTTAAAACTTTAAAGTAATTGATTTCGCTTATTCGAACTGTTCTTTTTGTCTGTTTTTTATTCCTTGTTATTTTTTAATTGATTATTGTTGGATAATGTATTTGAAAATAAAACAGGTTAAGAAAAATAAGAAAAACAATTTAATGTTAGAGATATGGATTTCCAAGATATATAGCTTTTCAACTGCCTAGCGTCTTTCCTAGGGAGGGTTCTTTGTCTTTGATTTTGGTACTTAGAATTATGGGATACAGTTGAAACATTTTCTGCATGTTCGAGTTTCATCAACACTAATATGTTGAAATTTTTGTTACGTTTAGAGTAAAGGAAGGGTTATAATAAAATATTTTATTAACAGACAAAAAAAGTTTTTATAACTTTGTATAATTTCGTTAGTATCTCGAAAACCGTTGACAATCTTGTGAAGCGGAAGATTACCATTCGGAAGCTTACTAAATGCTCTACAAAAAAGGTTCTAAAGAAAGTTTTAATTAGGCGATGTCAATCGGAGAAAAAAGTGCTTAAAGCTTTAAATTAATTGATTTCGTTTATTCCAATGGTTCTTTTTGTCTGTTTTATTTCTTGTTATTTTTTAATTGCTTATAGTTGGATAATGTATTTGACAATAAAACTGGTTAAGTAAAATAACAAAAACAATTTATTGTTAGAAATATAGATTTCCAAGATTCCAAGACCTTGTCACTAGCGGGTCTGTTTCTACTGTAGCCGACCCTTCCAGGTAAGATTGTAAATCATGACCTTTCAAGACTTTACTACTCACAAGAATGGCGTTAGTGACCTTAAGGGTTGACACGCCATTATAATAATTAATTTAAAAAAAAAGACTGATGGAACCAAAATAATAACTGCTTCTGTTTTAATCTTTCCAAATTAGACTAGGGATATGAACTGAACCGCGCTAAGATGATGCAGTCCTGCGAGACGGACTTTTATTATTAGAATAACATATAACTGTACACAACTTATTTATTTATTTTTTTTTCTCATTAATTTAAAGCTATCAATAGATGGCATATTCCTTTCTGTTTCACTTATAACTACTTCTATGTGTATATATATATATATATATATATATATATATATATATATATATATATATACATACATACATACATATACACACATGCATCTATATATATATATATATATATATATATATATATATATATATATATATATATATATATATATACATACATACACACACACATCCATACATACATATATACATATTTATAAACACGCCCACTCATACACATACACGCACACACACACACACCTATATGCATATATATACTTATACTCTTACACCTAAATATATTTATTTACAAGTATTCCTTACATTAAATCTAACCGTACAAAATATATCTAATTTTTTTATTATTTTTTATTTATTTATATTATTTTTTATTATTTTTTTTTTATTTATTATATATATATTTTTTATTTTAATTTATTTTTTATTTTATTTATTTATTTTTTTTTTCATACAACCTTGAAGACGTGAAATCAACATAGAAGTGAATCACTTATAAATAATAAATAAATAAATTAATCCTATCCCTCTTGCAAATTGAAAGTTCCAATAGAAACAATCCCGAGACGCGAGCGGCAAATCACAACGCCGAATAAATGTGATTTTGAAAAGGTAATAGGTGATTACAGATATTCGGTCACGATTTTATGGAAGGCTTATGCAAGACTTAGTGACCCCGAGTGGTACTTAACTCCTTATCCAAGTACCGGAGTCGGTCAACACGACCAATCCACTTCCGAGAGAACGGGAGGGTTACTTCTTTCGACCGACCGTGATATGTCGTCCGGGGGGTGTAATCAGAGAGGAGAGTGTCTGGAGGCCTGGTAAGGAGGGAGGAATAAGATGGCCGCGCGGAATAAAGTAGTCACTTGGGTAGTGAAAATTAAGTCCAAATGCCATTAGCCCCGACATTTAAGGTGCAGCGAGGAATGTTCTCAACGAGCCATGAGATGAGAAAATTCCTTCCGTGTCACAGTGGAGCGACTAACGGAAAAAACGAGGCATTGACAAAAAACATTTTTTTCATTATTTTTTGTTTTAACTTTATTTATTTATCTCTCTCTGTTGTTGAGTATAACTAAGTATACTATTTTAGCGGGGTTCCTCCCTCCCTCCATAGGGAGGAACCCCGCTTATAAGGTTTACCTCTTGAAACAATCCGGAAGTGCCGACTAAAACATCTAACGTTTGAGAACCAATACATCACGAAAATAAGGGTAGCGGAAATTTTTAATAAAAAAACATATAAATTATTTTTAAAATTTTATTTTCCATTTCCCTTATTCTTAGGATTGAAATTTAATGGATTAAAGTTTATGTATTGTATATGTTAGTATGCTAACACTTAGAGAGCCGTGTCCGTAAAATCGGCATTTCGTTCCACTGTGCACCTGTGGGAATCGAACCCACCATATCCCATGAGCATGAGAAACTCAGTCGTTAACCACTAGATCTCGGGGCGACCTGGTTCCCCTTATTACCGAAGTTAAGTAACGTCGGGCGTGGCCATTACCTGACTGGGTGACCGACGACGTGCTGTTGGCATTATAAAAGCGTGGCAGCCTGTATATAGCCCGGCGCTTATAGCCCAGTTGTTGATTCGCCGTTAAAAAAATGACGCAAATATGTGATGCGTAATGGCGCATAAATTTCCACTTTTCTTCCACCATCATTGGTGATGGTGTCTAAAGTTTTCACAAAAAAATAACGTAATAAGACTTATATAAACGCTCTAATATGACGTAGTTCTTGCAAGGGGGGGCGGTTTTTTTTTTTATTATTTTCTCGAAATGGGTAAAATATATCAACATAAAAATAATTGCATTCTCTATATTAACTTTGGTGTCAGTGGAAAAAGACTTAAGATCGTTTGTTTTCCTCAAGTCACCTTTAGGCCTTCTAAGATAGTTTGAAGTTCCATAATTGAGAAGATATGGTCGACCGTTCAGAAGTAGGAAGCGTAGATCGTCGGGGTTTCGGTCAGTGTTCTTATTCAATAAAACACATTTTATATGCTAAAATGTATATTTATTGCCGCCAACGTTTCGGCTTGCTATACAAGCCATCTTCAGGGCTGTAAAAACATATATGGTGTAACAATCGTAAGGACAGAAACAATAACAAAAACAATAAAAAAAAAAAGGCTAGAAACATTAACATAAATATGAGTACCTATATGCTTGAAAATATAAATATAAATATATATATATATATATATATATATATATATACACATATATACACATATATATATATATATATATATATATATATATATGTATATATATATATATATATATATGTATATATATATATGAATATATATATATACATATATATATATATATATATATAAAGTATAATAATAGCAATATAAATAAATATAACTGTATAGTGACATACTCTATTCTAGCAATAGGTATGTCACTATACAGTTATATTTATTTATATTGCTATTATTATACTTTATATATATATATATATATATATGTATATATATATTCATATATATATATACATATATATATATATATATACATATATATATATATATATATATATATATGTGTATATATGTATATATATATATATATATATATATATATATTTATATTTATATTTTCAAGCATATAGGTACTCATATTTATGTTAATGTTTCTAGCCTTTTTTTTTTTTTATTGTTTTTGTTATTGTTTCTGTCCTTACGATTGTTACACCATATATGTTTTTACAGCCCTGAAGATGGCTTGTATAGCAAGCCGAAACGTTGGCGGCAATAAATATACATTTTAGCATATAAAATGTGTTTTATTGAATAAGAACACTGACCGAAACCCCGACGATCTACGCTTCCTGAAGTTCCATATAAGTATTTAAGTAAATCATGACCTCGTTTCTTATACAGCTCAGAATACAAGAAAAATGCGCTTATATTAATCTTTAAATTAATTAATTCAAGGGGATTAATTTTAATTTTTGAACATTTTATTTAATGCATTTTGCCTATTTTTAGAATAATTATTTCAGGCTTCAATTAAGTATAATGCTACCTGGTTCCATTAGAAAACCAGTCTGGCCAACCTGGGATATGGAGCCCAGCTAATGTTACCTCCACGGGCAGCAGGTCCGCCTGTCAAGACAATGTCTCGTCATATACGATGTCAAGACAGGACTGACTTACATGTTCCACTGGAATAGGCTTAGAGTATACGAGTTAAGTACTTCATAGTCATAAGTAATTGTCAATCTCACCAAACTGTTCAATCGTTAACTAGGGGAAAACTATATACCAAGTATTGTGACGAAAAAACATAAACTCTGGCGGGTATCGTGCTAACAGACTATATATATATATATATATATATATATATGGGGGCGAGGTTAGCTCAGTGGTAGAGCAGTCGACTAATGAACTGGAGGACCAGGTTCAAAACCCGAGCGCGCACTAAAGATTTTTTCTTCTAGTGCTGCCGTTCGAGGGTTGGATTTGGGGTCCCAGATCGTACCTAGGCTCACCCAGCCTTTAATTAATTTAATTAATAATGGGTACCTTGGGTGCTAATGACTCTAGCAGTAGAAGCAGCCAAGGGGAAAATCTGGCGGCCGGAGCATAGTGTTGACCACACTATCTCCCTAGTGTGCCGTATGGTCAAGAATCAGATATCTCTACAGTATCTGCCCCTCTGGGCCCTTGTCGCCTGTTACGGGAATGATTTATATATATATATATATATATATATATATATATATATATATATATATATATATATATATAAATGTTTACTGGGGTCATTTTCGGTGTCTACTAGGTTGGATCGATAAAGATTTGAAGACATTTTTCAAAAATTCCTTCATGAGTGCAACCTCAATAGCTACTTTCCATTGGAGGAAAAAAAAAAAAAATAATAACATAACCAATAGTTTATCCCCCCGGTATGCTAAATAACTTCAGGATTCCAGAGAAAAGATTCTGCGTTTTACTAGAACTATTAATAAATAATAGAGGATTCAGGCTTAAGATTCAGTTAGAACCTTGAGAAAAATAAATAGGTTTTCGGGAGGGATCTATATAAAAATAAAGTTTGCTGTCCAAATGTTTTGGGGTGCTATAAACGCAGCTTACTTATCAATTTTTCGAAAATTCATTCCAGGTGGATAAAAAGCATTTTGTATTCATTAAATAAATTTGATGATTAGATTTTAAAAAATGCAATATTAAATATGCTGTAGCTGATTACTATTACAGATGCGGTACATTTTTTGGGGGTTTTTGGATATTGTAGTCTTATATATTAGGTCTCATGTTGAAAGGAACGTTATTGCTCAGAATCGACTTTCCTATATGTAGCTCGAAGCTTAAATACTACTTTTACACTATACATAAATTTCATGACCAGTTGTTTTATGACTTATTGTCCATAAAAGGGACACATTTATCACTCTCGTGCCATAAGCGTATTTTCCTCCCTATATGGAGGGTGGAAATGGCACAAGCTTTCTATGTATGTACCTATTAATGCATTTACATAGCTGTGTCGTTATGTACATATGTATAACTGGATATGTTATACTTTCATTGGTATGGTTATATTTAGAGAACGGTTTTCCATGTAAAATAAAATTCAAAATATTTACATATATATTTAACTATTTCTAATAAAATATGTGATAAAAAATTAAAAATATTTGATAGAACCAATGCCTAAAACACTATAAAATATTGAAAAGAAAAGATTAAATAATAAATAGGAACTCTGTTATTATAAATGGAAAGAACAAAAGTTGAAAATATATAGAACAAAATACCTAAAAATCTATAAGATATTGAAAAATAAAGCATTAATAAAAATTAGAAATTCATTATAAATGGAGAAAAAAATAAGTTGGCAATTTCTACGGATGAACATTATTTCGAAACATTGTTTGCAAGAACATGCATTTTTTAATTGTCTACGCATCTACACATTCATACAAACACATATTCAAGTCATATCTTGACAAAAATAAAGACACAATGTTTATTTACACGGACGGATCCAAGACAGCTGAAGGCACAGGCGCAGCAGCTGTAATGGATATAAATACCTTACAGCTTAAACTACCAAAAAGTACAAGTATTTATTCTGCTGAGCTGCACGCCATTCACCTTGCTCTGGGAAATGCACACGACATACAAAAACAAAAGATAACACTATTTACGGACTCACTTAGCTCAATACATGGACTACAAAACATGTACAACGACAATCCCATCATTATGAACATACTAGAACAGATACACCGGACGAATAAAGAAATCACAATATATTGGCTCCCAGGACATGAGGACATAGGACAAAGCAGTCAAGCTGACGTACTGGCTCGGACAGCTACAAGACAAAACCGACAGGACATAGACGAAGTTACATTACAAGACCTGCAAATCGAAGTAAGAAGGTTTATTACAGAAAAGTGGCAAAAATATTGGCACATGACGACAGAAAACAAACTTCGAGAAATAAAACAGACGGTAGGTGAATGGCCTTCGAGCAAAAGGGATAATAGAAGAGACGAAGTGATATTATGCCGCTTAAGAATTGGCCATTCCCGACTGACACACTCTTATCTCATGACAAGACAGGACAGACCGACATGTACACAGTGTAACACACCACTGACTATAAAGCACATACTCACTGAATGTTTACAGCGACAAAACTATGACTTACCTTACAATATGACTGAATTACTCGGCAATGGAAGCAAATATATCGATGAGATATTGAACTACCTAAACAAGACAAACTTACTAAACAAATTATAATTAAAATTAAACATGAACAAATTATAACAGGACATACACACATATATGAGTATGTATTTTATTTGTCTTAAAATGTTAAAACTATACAGCCGTACTATACTAAAATCTTACATTTGACAATATAAAACTAAAAGGAGTGTGAAACCTCCTTTAACCAACTTAATTGATTATTTGTATAAACTTCATGCATTATTATAATATTGATTTTTCATATATTCAGGTATATTGTAATATTGTACTCTCTTATAAATAGATGTGTATATAAATTTATGTTATAAATAGATGTGTATATAAATAGATGTGTATATAAATTTCTCTTTAATATAAATAGATGTGTATATAAATTTCGGTAAATGTGAAGAAGCGCGGTCTCCAGACCGATCCTTTTGAAATGTTACACTATAACGTATTTTGATGCACTAAACACGAATCCGTTAAAAAAAAAGCTCGCTTTTCACTAGGAAAGAAGTTATGAAACACTAAAGTTCACTGTTGTGCGGGTTCTGAAAGGTAATGTAACCTACTATGTTTGTCAACATGCGCATGCGCGGGTATGGAAAAGTTCGTAATAAGGATGTCTAATTGAAATTTACCATCAAGTATTTATCAATTTATCTCCAGTTAGTTATTCAAAAAAAAATTTTTAAAATAAAAAAACATTCTTTAATTTTTTTTTAAATTTTAAGAAGATATCAAAACTCTAGTCAATCCAACTCGCTAAAATGAATAGAATTCTATTAATTTTAGCGAGTTGGATTGGCTAGGGGTTTTGATATCTTCTTGAGCGAGCGGAGCGAGCGGAAACGCATAGCACGTATGCCCAAAAGCGACAATTTACGACCAAGTCAGCTACCACAAGGTGAGTCTAAATTTCAATTACACTTCGTCATTAAGGACTATTGCGCATGCGCGTGTTTACAAATACGCTGTTACCCCGTCTTTTACAACCTACATAACAGTGAACTTTAGTGCTTAATAACTTCTTTCCTAGTGAAAAGCGAGCTTTTTTTTTTTAACGGATTCGTGTTTAGTGCATCAAAATACGTTATAGTGCAACATTTCAAAAGGATCGGTGTGGAGACCGCGCACCTTCACATTTACCTAAATTTCTCTTATAAATAGATGTGTATATAAATTTCAATTTGTATATTTGGGCAAAAATGTGTAAAATGAGATTGTATTTAATTAGATGTAATTTTTGTATGTATATTATATATGGAATTTTTGTTCTGAGCGAGTCGCCTTAGTTACGGTCGCTCATAAATAAATAAATAAAAAATAATTGTCTACGTGAAACACAGTGGTAACAGAGTTGGGGTCAAAGGTAAGGCCCATTCTTTTTCTGGTGATTCTGCATCGAAAAATAGTCGACACTTGTCCGAGCGTTTCGCACAAAGCGCCTTAGAAGCTGAGAAATAAAATAAAATAAGTAGAAAATTCATTATTTTATATCTCCAGTTTGGAAAATGATATCGGCATGATACTTTCCCTAATTTCTTTCTTTCAGAGGGTAGATAAAACAATAAATTTCCAGACCATTAGCACCGGGGAAGCATGGCTGTCAGCCATCTTTCCTTCTTGCAATTAGAAAAGACACAGTGATCTAGACTCAATGGGTAAAGCATCATTTTCTTTCTCGGGTTCCCCTCTATTTTTTCAATTAAAAAATAAAAACAATGCTAAAATATGGAGCAAATATTTATGGCAGAATATATACAAATATGCAGAGTTTTAACACAATATCGTCGATACAAATGCAAAGTAACGAATGTGAAAAAATGCATCTTTCATTGTCAATCTTTACAAATTTCTGCTGGACTTATGTACGGCAAATTCTTGAATCTTAGGTCACTCTATTAAAGGGAAAGTATTCCACTATCAAAAGGTCAAATCTGCCGAATATTTGACTGTCAGTTATGAATAAATGCTTTTCCACTCTGAAAAGTGGTGATTTTCACATTCGATACTTTGCATTTGTACCGACGATATGTAAATATATGATAAAAAACTGTTTTAATGCTTTTAAATAACTTAAAGCGTGCAGAATTTTATTATTCTTATAATAATAATAAAAATAAATAAATAAAAAATAATAATAAAATTAAAAAAAAATAATAATAATAATAAAATTTGAGAAAACTCGGGAGCATTTGGTGAATAATTCGTGTAGTGTTTGCGCGGTAGGGCGATGACGACCGTGGGGTTCTTTCGCCCAAAAATACCACAAACCAACCACGTGCAGAATTAACTCAGAAATTACGATTTACGAATCGGAAAAAAATATGTAAATACAATAACATCCGTTCCCTTGTTATAACTTTTATATTTCCGGTATTTAGATTTTTGGAGAATTTGTTTACGTTTTCAATTTCCTGTAAAAAGATTGTTTTTAGATTTGCTGTAATTTAATTTTCATTCGTTGTTGATGTTTTGCAACAAATCCATAAACAAAGAATATCGAAGATAAAATTAAAAGTTAATCATAAAATAAACCGTGAATGGAAACGATTAATTACCAATCAACCTTTCCCCTAACCTTTTGCCTATTGGGTTATAAATAATTGTTTTCTTACAAAGTCTTTACGGTTTCTTCCTTATATTGCCCAAAATGACATTTCTCGACATAATTAAAGAGTTCTCTTCGAAGTCCTGGATTCTTTGCCCTTACGTAGATTTGTCGTCGACATGATGCACTTACATAAGAGTAAGGAGATCCTTACACAATGTTGCAAGCGGAGTTCTCATCGCAGGTTTCACTATTGCATTTTTATGACAGCATTCGTCTTCTTATGCATTTGTGTATGCACTATTTCAGAGACGCCGTGCAACTCATGTTCTACTTAAAATATTTAATAGAGTCATATATATGGCGTTTACTTGCAACATGTTTTTGCACGAAGAAAAAAAATATTGCGTAAAATTATTCCAAAAATTATTTTTTATTTCAAAGGTGGAAATTATCAAAGTTCGGTCGTGAGTTTAATAAAACCATTTTATATATTGGCTCCCAGGACATGAGGACTTAGGACAAAGCACCAAAGCTTATGTACTTGCACGGACACATTAACCACAAGGTTAATTACAGGAAACTGGCAGCACACTCGGCACATGACGACAGAGAACAAACTCAGAGAAATAAAACAAACAGTTTGTGAATGGCCTTCAAGCAAAACAAACAATAGGAGAGAAGAAGTTGTACTTTGTCGCTTAAGAATAGGCCATTCACAGCTGACATACTTACACCTCATGACGAGACGGGACAGACCAAAATGTGAACATTGTAACTCAACACTGACCATAAAACACATAGTGACAGAATGTATACTTAGACAGAACTATGACTTACCGTACAATATGACAGAACTACTAGCTGATAGGAGCCAATATATAGGACAAATATTTAACTACCTCCAGAAGACTAACTTATTTGACAAATTATAACCCGACTATTAAATTGCCAACAACACATCAACAAGAAAAAAATGAGAGGAAAGGTTCGTTTATATGCAGAGAAGATGTTATGTATTCCATTAAAATAAAAATTATGCTAATTAAATAAAAAAATATATAAAAATTATTACCATCTAACCAGAGATGGGCGATCTAAATTTTTCTGCGAATACAAATAAATTCACAGAAAAAATTGTAAATAATCACAAAAAATGTGAATATTTACAAAAAATCAAGTGATTACAAAAAAAATCACATTAAAATATACGAATAAGAATTTATTCACATTATAGTTTGTGAATAAAAATTTATTCACAATAAAATTTGCAAATAAATCATGAATTTATTCGTATTAAGATGATATTACGAAAGTTATTGAAGTTGATTTTTTTTTTTTTTTTTTTTAAGGCGTTTAACGTCTAGGTTATTAGCGCCTAGATTTTTTGTTTACCCCGAGTCCGCCGCGGGACCGCCAGCCATGCTGCAGGGATACAGTTTGTCATCTGTACCTCCATCAAAAAAGAAAAAATCACCTTCAATAACTTTCGTAACATCATCTTAATACGAATACAGTCATAATTTCTTTGCGAATTTTATTGTGAATAAATTTTTATTCACAAATTATAATGTGAATAAATTTTTATTCGTATATTTTAATGTGATTTTTTTTGTAATCACTTAATTTTTTGTAAATATTCACATTTTTTGTGATTATTTACAATTTTTTCTGTGAATTTATTTTTATTCGCAGAAAAATTTGCGAATAAAATGTTATTTGTATTTTTATATTTAATATACGTGATTAAAAATAAATTCGTATTCACACTTATGAATACGAATTTATTTATATTCTTATTCACAAATATATGAAGTACGAATAAATTCGTATTTTTATTTATAAATAAAATTATGCCCATCTCTGCATCTAACTACCAACTTACGGCTAACACTACCAAATCTACCCGAGGTTCATCGATGACAAGGGTCTGCTGTTATAACACTTTGACAAGTTCCTCGAAAAAAGCGCACAAACCCCAAATTTTCGGATTTATTTCCACCACCTTGTTGGTCCAAACTGGACACAGAGGCAGCCGATCTTAAATCTTGTCAAAATATTCCCCCCTAAGGGTAAGCTGGATTATTAAAATCGAAAGTGGAATAAGTCGCATCGATTCTGTTGACGATTTACAACCGTGGATGACAAGACGTCGTTTCAGACTGTTAATACCTAACTTATGAAGACTTCATTAACGTCGATGAAGATATCGCAGTGTGCGGTGACTTAACTCAAGCTGAAATTCTTGCCGATGTTCTGAAAGAGATTCACAGCTTCTCAGAAGCATCAGGAAGACGATGAATCAGCTGATGAAGATGATCAGGAAACACCAGTTCCGAGTTCAGTCCAATCACTCTTGTATATAAAGGAATTAAGACGATTTATAGAAAGTAAAAATTATGTCAGTGAGAAAGTTTTTAAATCATTAATTGTTTTTTGAATCTTTTGTGATCTCCGACAGGCTCCAATAAAGGAAACAAACAACAATTTCAGACTTTTTTCAAAGACTTTTATTTTACTTTTTTGGAAAGTTATATATTACTTATGTGCTTAATTATCGATTTTTGTTTTTCTTTAGATAATATTTATGTAATTTTTTTTTGTTGTAATTGGGGACGAGTTTAGCTCAGTGGTAGAGCACTGGACTAATAAGCTGGAGGCCTGAGTTCAAATCCCGAGCAAGCACTAAAGATTTTTTCTTCTAGTGTCTTCGTTCACAAGTTGAATTCGGCCTTCCTGACCGTCCCTAGGCCAACCCAGCCTTTAATTAATTTAATAATGGGTACCTTGGTTGGTGCTAATGACTCTAGCAGTCGAAGCAGCCAAGGGGAAAATCAGGCTGTCGGAGCATAGTACTGACCATACTATCTCCCTAGTGTGCCGTATGGTCATGAATCAGATACCTCCATAGTATCTGCCCCTCAGGGCCCTCGTGGCCTGTTACGGGACTGATTTTTTTTTTTTTTTTTTTTTTTTTTTTTTTTTTGTAATTCGAATTATGGATAATTTGAACTTTTTCATCAGCCCCTAGGGATTTGAACTATCCAAGTTCTACTGCATTATATTACTATATTCTATATATGAATCACTCACTCTTTTATAATACTAGCTGAATACCCGTGCTTCGTCACGGCAGATAAGTAGTTATTTTATTGCGTTAAATAATGCATCATCAAAAGTAACGCTACTATATATATAATTTTGTCTAGTTTATTATAGCTCGGTTGCCGTCATGCCATATGTTATTCATCAATTGAAAAATAATCACAATATAATGTTTCTGGACATTGGGGCGCTCCGGACCAGTGTCAAGAAACAGATAACCCATTATCTATAGGGTACCAGTAACGGGAGTTTAAGGGTTCGGGATATTATTACCTCTGATAGACTAGGTACAAGGTAAACTCTATGGGGGACAAAAGCACAGTTTATTTCTAGTAATTCAAGGTCTGCCATCATAGTTGAAATGAAGCTCAAATAGAAATATTATTATGAAATAAATACAGTACGCTAACAGCTGACATGTTGTACTAGCAACGCATGCTGCCTTGGCTTGCCTGCTCTCAAACCAAATAAAAATTCAAACCCCTCTAAAAATACTTAAAAATTTGAATATGAAAAAATCATTTCTTAGTGAGTGTTTACGTTCTAAAGGGAGTGTTCGTGCAAAATTTCAAATTTTTCTGTCAAGTGGTTCGGGCTGGGCGTTGATCAGGCCAGTGAGTGGTATTTGACAAATATAAAGTAGATAATGAAACAAACAATGCAAAGTGGCGCTAACATAAAAAAAGTCCGACTCGCAGGAACTGCATCATCTTAGCGCGGTTCCGTTCTTATCTCTAGACTCATTTAAAATGATTAAAATAGAAGCTGTTATTATTTTGGGTCCACATTTCTAGAAAGCATGAAGATTAGATAGTTAGCCGTCGAAATGATAAGTAAAGATGGAATGGTTGGGATTCGGCTAAAGAAACCTCAATACGATTTTTGTTACAAAATCTATATTTAGGACGTTTCGGCTACTCATTGGTAGCCTTCGTCAGCAATGAAAGTGCCGGAAGGGAAAGGAGGACCAAAGTTGACAGTTCTATCTTTACTTTCAAGAAAGGTCTTATTTACGATCTTACCTGTATGGGTCCCCGCCCTAGGAACGACCCCGCTAGGCAGTTGAAAAGCTATATCTTGGAAATCCAAATCTCTAAGATTAAATTGTTTTTCTTATTTTTCTTAACCTGATTTATTATCAAATACATTATCCAACTATAAGCAGTTAAAAAATGACAAGAAATAAAAACAGACAAAAAGAACAGTTCCAAGAAGCGAAATCAATTACTTTGAAGTATTAAGCACTTATTTCTCCGATTGACATCGTCTAATCAAAACTTTCATCACAACCCTTTTTGTAGAGCATTTAGTAAGCTTTCTAATGGTATTCTTTCACATATTAGTTTTAATGAAAGTAGAACATACGGAAAATGTTTCAACTGAATCCCATGATTCTAAGTACCCAAACCAAAAACGGTATTCAAAAACTATTTTTCCAATTTTCTCGAAAACGGTTAAAGCTATCGCCTTGAAAATGGTTTCATTCGTTTTCCTAGCCCAGGAATCATATAAAACGAGTACTTAGAAGCTTATGAACTCAAAAACGTAAGCGTTACGATTTTGTTGCGCGAATTTCGCCCCAAACGCCATCTTCCAGTGGACGGATTTTGCTGGTTAACGAACTTGACCTTTCAAATTGGACGGCGGATTTTTGTACCAAATTTCATCAAAATCGGACCATTCGTCTTCTACCTAGAGAGCGAACAGACAAATATATATATATATATATATATATATATATATATATATATATATACAAATATATATATATATATATATATATATACAAATTTGAACCTCCATCATTTTCGGTCTTTAGGGGTTCTGAAACGCAAAATTTTCTAGTCGGCACTTCTGGATTGCGTCATGAGATCAACCTTATAAGCGCGGTTCCTACCTATGGGGGAGGGAGGAACCGCGCTAAAACAAATATTCTATAATAAGGTGCTTTAAATTTAAATAATAAGGTGCTTAAGATCGCCTCCTACAAATAGGCGTTAGGTCACGTGAATCAGCTGATAATTACTTGCTTGGATTGAGTGTTGATAAGACACCTGAATCATCTTGTGATTAAGTATTTGAAGACTCATCTTTGATGTTATGCCGGGGAGCCTCCGATTTGTTGTTTCGAAACAGATTCATGCATGAAGAACCTTTCACGTCAGATCCCATCTTCTAACATTCCTGCTTCTGTTGGATTACCGTCGAATGGAGCAGGTGCGATTTCCATGAAATGGCGTTCGATCTAAGTGGACTCCTGACCCAAATTTTTAAAGTGCTACAACCATCGTACCTTTTGTTCCTCCATTCGGAATATATCATTTACAGTTATTCTGAGTGATTACCAAAATCGGTTCGTACGACAGAGGGGGGATGATTAGCTGATTAGCTAAAACAAAATGTTATATGTAAACATGACACTCCCATGTATTCAAAATATCAGTAAACATCCGGCTCGCAGGTTCTCCGTCACTTCAGCACGTTTTCGTTTACATCCAAAGTGTCATTTCGAAAGCTTTGAATAGGAACAAAGTTAATACTTTGTTTTGACATTTCGTGAAAAACATTCCGGTGTCAAGCACCACAATTCATTCAACTATCAATTGCTAATTCTTGCTAATAAGTGTTTCAGACCATTCCGTAGAATTCATAAAATCCATTCAAAGCAAATATCTTGATCTGGGTTTCCAACGTAATTTTGTCATCTATATCTACGGATATGGTTCGTGACCTCCATGCTAGGATCGTTGTGTCTTGCCAATTCTAGTGTAGGATCGACGTGACGTGCCACCTCCATTCTAGGATTGATGTGGCTTACCACCTATAATGCTAGGATCGACGTGGTGTGCCACCTCCATTCTAGGATCGGTGTGGCTTGCCAATTCTAGTGTAGGATCAACGTGACGTGCCACCTCCATTCTAGGATCGCTGTGGCTTACCACCTATAATGCTAGGATTAACGTGACGTGCCACCACCATGCTAGGATCGAAGTGCGTGCCATTTTCATACTAGTATCGATAAGCCGTGCCACCTCCATGCAAGGACCGGTGTGGCTTGCCACGTACAATCCTAGGGTCGACATTGTGTCCCACCACAAAAGCTAGGGTCGACATGACGTGCCACCTTCACGCTCGGATCAATGTGACACGTTACCTCAAAGACTACTATCGATGAGGTGTGCCACCTCAAATACTAGGACCGTTTTTAAGTGCTATCTCAAAGTGAAGAGTTCGAAATGACATGTATCCAGTTTTGGACCAGATCATTGACATCTTTGAACAATGCCTCTGCTTTGCTAAAGATATTTAACCAAACAGTCTACGGATTCTAACGGCATTATTTTCTTTTCTTCATTACAAGAACTATGGTTCTCCAATAACAATATTAAAATACAACTTGATATAGTTTCGGTTCTTCAATAGTTTTCATGTCACTCTTTATCAAAGAATCCTTCTAGACTCGTGAAAGATTCCGTCATCTCCTCACGATAAAAACATAACTCTTCGCCGATCCATTCCGGTGGATCATAAAGGATTACTTTTTTCTCCAACATTCACTCCATAAAATTCTCCTTCAACACGAACAATCGCCTTATAGGCCTTCTCTCTCTTTCTCACGCTTCCTTATTTCTGCTATTAAAGTATTTTATGTCTCAAGTACAACACAAGGGATAAATGTCACATTTCCAGGAACTATGCCTTCTTACAAGGCTAGTTTTTAGAAAAATATTTCTTTATATTAAATTCTACAATAACATTATTAAAATTATTGTAATATTGAAAAGACTTGACAGTAGATATTAAAAAGGATAGGTACTAGAAGGACGAATTATTTAAATATTATAAAAATGACAAGCAGTCGCCCAAGAATTTTTGGCCCCAATTATAGTACAGAAATAGACCAAGTGAACCAAGCGAACACCTACCGCACGAAACATGTTAGGGGTCATGTAACAAATAGTAGTTGAAAAATTCGAAGAACAATTCTTTATAATTGAATCTCTGTCAAAACAAATAACTTTTCAAATAGGAAGTAACACACTGTGCGAATGGAAAGGAAATTGGTTGATAAGTAGTAACTATCTTTTCGGTTCGGGTACATCGAAATTGGTTGATAAGTAGTTTCAAAGTAAAGTAAATCAAGAAAACGAACTAGTTTTTCTAACTATCATTTCGGTTCGGGTACATCGAAATTGGTTGATAAGTAGTAACTATCTTTTCGGTTCGGGTACATCGAAATTGGTTGATAAGTAGTTTCAAAGTAAAGTAAATCAAGAAAACGAACTAGTTTTTCTAACTATCTTTTCGGTTCGGGTACATCGAAATTGGTTGATAAGTAGTTTCAAAGTAAAGCAAATCAAGAAAACGAACTAGTTTTTCTAACTATCTTTTCGGTTCGGGTACATCGAAATTGGTTGATAAGTAGTTTCAAAGTAAAGTAAATCAAGAAAACGAACTAGTTTTTCTTACTATCTTTTCGGTTCGGGTACATCGAAACGATGGATTTAGTTCAAACACTTTCTAGCTGTTCGACATCCATTCCAGGTACGATATTTAAATTTTTGTTACTTTCGGAGTTGAGGAATTAATAGAAAAGAATATGTTTGGTAAAACTGAAGGAGAGCGTCTTCAGCTCCGATTTTTTCCAAATTTTACACTATAACGTATTTTGATGCACTAAACACGGACCCGTTAAAAAAAAAATGTTGCTCTCAACTAGGAAAGAAGTTATTAAGCACTAATGTGCACTTTTATTGAGGTTAAAGTTGGCGTGAACAGCAGGTTAAAGGGTGGCAACCTCTAGATAGCCCGGCGCTAATGGCCAAGATGTAGATGCGCCGTTTAAAAAAAACAAAAAAAAAACAGCAGGTTAAAGTGTTAACATGCGCATGCGCAGACATCTAATATTGGGAAACAAAGAACTCTCATTTGAAATGTAAATAAACTATTTATAACCTCCATAACATCGGAATTCTATCCATAACAGCGAGTTGGATTGACTAGAGTTTTGATATCTTCCTGAGCGGGCGTAGCGAGCGGAAACGCATAGCTCATCTGCCCAAAAGTCGTCCTAGACATTCTTCTTAATATGCATGTTTATTAATACGCTGTTTACGCCAACTATTGTGAACTCCGTAACACTGAACTTTAGTGCTTAATAACTACTTTCCTAGTAGAGAGCAACTTTTTTTTTTTTAACGGATTCGTGTTTAGCACATCAAAATTTGTTATAGTGTAAAATTTGAACAAAATCGGTTCTGAGGACGCTCTCCTTCAGATTTACCATGTTATTAACAGACATCAGCAGTTTTAGTGCATGCTTTGATCTATGTGTGGCATACTGCATTCATCAAACCCCGAAGAACGTAGTATTCCGGCCGTGAATAACCTTTCACAGCCTATAGTATAGAGGTTAAATCACCATGTGTTAGTAGTAACTAGTAGAATGTAGCTGTGCTTGTGACTAGTGACTGTATAACCTATGATGGACAAGAACCTTTCTGCCGGGAAGAGATCGGAACATGCCTGGAATATCGCTGTTAGTGAATGCCTCGTTCAATACAGCCAAGACCGGCTTGATCTGCTATCAGCTCATTCTATATTACACCATTATATCACGTATGCATTTACTATTTCATAACCCTAGTGTATAATTTTACACACTCCACAATTATTTCACGGCTAGAACGCTTCGGCCTGTTAACACCCACACAGGGAGGAGGTATACCAATTACCGCAACAATAAAACGTAATTCGGAAGTGCTAACGAGAAATCTCGACGTTTCATAAGCCGTAGACCACAAAAAATAAATAGAACAATAAATCACATGGGCATGATTGATTTACTTGAAAATTGTTCCAGAGGTTTGATTTATTTTGTCTCTATTTACCTCAGTTTTTAATTGGCTGTACTTTTTTACTGCAATTAACATTATAATAAGTATTATAGTCAAAAAAGGTAAAAACAATGTGGTTTGATTAACGTGTTTTAATGTCTGAGTAAATTCATAAAAAGCCCTATCACAGTATTGGGATCTTGGGATGTTGACAGAAGGGTCCCAATAATGCGTGTCTTCAGAAGTAAAAATGATTAACTCTTTTATTCATATGATAAAATAAAATAATAATAATAATATGACCCGGGGTCTCCCGTGGTCTAATGGCTAGCGCCTTGGATTCATAAGCAGGAGATGGTGGTTCGATGGTTCGATTCCCAACCTCCGGCAGGAATTTTATCACCCCACGGCTCGCTGGTAAAATTCCTCGCTGCACCCTGGATGTCGGCGCTAATTACGTAGATGTAGATGCGCCGTAAAAAAAAAAAAAAAAAAAAAAAAAAAAAAAAAAAAAAAAAAAAAAAAAAAAAAAAAAAAAAAAAAAAAAAAAAAATATGACTCCATAAATATAACAATTTTCTTCTAAAATAAAAATTAATAAATAAATGATAAAGTCCTCTGGCAGGTAATAATAAATAATAAAACTGTCTCTGACAAGTGAAGAAGGATAATGAAATATTCTGATTTAAATGACGTCAGCAGTGCGAGATGTTGTACCTCAGTGCTGGGAGCGCTGTGCTTGTTGCAGCCTCTTTGGTGGACAGGTAACCGGTGCGGGAGGTAACACCGGAGTCAATATAAAAATAGCAAGTACGGTGAAACTACTCACAGTTTGAAGCCGGTTACCATGCTAACTTATTCCAGGCTCTCCTGTGGTGGTCTATGATAGCAGAATGTGTGATCAGCAGTGTCCATTTCTGTGTGTTGTCCAGGAATTCATCAGCTGGCTCTTGGTCATCATGGCTACACTATGTACACTATCTTTTAGATCTTTTTTTTTCCTTGATGTTTAAAGGCCATTAAACCACTATTGGCTCATTTGTGCCTCTTGGTCGGTCCGTTGGTAGCATCGAAAGCAGAGACAGAGCCCGACGGCCAGCGGGAGGCGGACCCAGCCAAGGTCGAGTAGAGTCCCCAGTGCCAGTTCTACCTTAGTGGCCCGCATCTGGTGACTGGCTCCCAGGTCTATGATAGAAGGTGTGCTTGCTGGTGCCAGGGCAACCAAACCTTCACAGACCGTAGGGGGGGGGGCTCGTCTCCAACCCTAGCCATGCCCATCGCACTCGCCGACCCACGCGCCCCACCTCCGTTCCGAACGCCACCAACGGTAAAAAAAAGTAATTGTAACGAAATTGTAGTTAGTAAACGTCTTAATAATTTAAATTATATCAATTAATGATGGTTATACATTTTTTAAAAGGGGCTAATATGTTTTACGTTTGCTGTTAAATAAGTTTAGATGAAATTTTTGTCGAAATATATTCTAGAGGCCAATACTGCTTATAATAGGTGATAATTGGAAACGATTTTAATTTACAATGAAGAATCGCTAAAGCCAGCGCTAAATTTTGTTTTTTAAATTGGTTTTAGCCAGGAAAGAAAAAATATTAGAAAGATGAACTGAATTATTTCCTAGTAGCCCTCTAAGATGTATCGGGAGACTCAGTCGAACTCGCTCATCTTCATATGCCCTACACTCCGTCAGGATATGCTTTACAGTGAGGGGCACGCCACAAACCTCGCACTCCGGAGGTTCCCCCCTCTCCATGAGATAGCCGTGCGTCAGTCTAGTGTGGCCTATCCGTAATCTTGAGAGGATTACTGATTCCCTCCTGTTATCCCGCTCCGAACTAGCCCATATATCTTTTAGATATATATCTTTTAGATACATATCTTTTAGATCTATCTTATCAGATCTTAATATCTGATAAAATGATCGCTACACTACAACAGCATTACCGGGGACTAGTTTGAAATGAAAATTATAACTCCTTTCTAACATTATAACACAAATTGGAAATAATCATTATTTTCTCCTTAATTCATTTAATGTGTTTACTCATTTTTAAATAATTAATTTCCTAAGATAATTAATTAATTTTCAAATAATTAAAATTTATTTATTTCAATTCCATTTTTTCTTTATGTTATTTTCTTAAATGTTTAGATATTTATTGACATTGACATTAAAAAATTCTTACTATCTGTAATTTTTTTATTCATATATATATATATATATATATATATATATATATATATATATATATATATATATATATATATATATATATATATATATATATATATATATATAAATGTCAAATTATTATTACGAATAATTATTTATTTTAAAAAATGTCTGAGTCTTGCTTCCTTAGAGATTGATTTCTTATTATAAACCCTTGATGAACCCTTTTAATATTTTCGTATTTTCAATTTAAATATTTCAGGCCAGTTTGAAGATTGGTCATGAATCAATTTTATCTTATGCATATATTTAATAAATAATATGTGCTGACTCGCTGTCAAGAATCTACAAAAATATGCAGATTTTAATAAGATTCGCCGCAAGAATATCTCGTGCGAAGGGAAAGGTCATGCTCGTGCCGACGAATACAAATGCCTGACGTTTTGGGTTAATATGCTATCGGGTGTAATATTTAGTTAATTGATGTGAGAAATCAAATTAAATCACTTTGAAGGGAATAAGCAAAATATATATTAAAATTTTTAATTAGAAAAAGATTAACTGAGACAACATTTTTCCAGCATATTCTACAATCTTCATCTATGCTAAGCTGAAAAAAAAAAAAAAAAAAAAAATTATCTGCCTAGATATTAGGTGTTCATGGAATTTTTGAATACTTTGCTACTAGGCTAGGTAGGTTTAGTGAGCTAGCTATGTTTAGTGAGCTAGCTATGCTTAGTGATCTTGCTATGTTTAGTGAGCTAGCTATGTTTAGTGATCTTGCTATGTTTAGTGAGCTAGCTATGTTTAGTGAGCTAGCTATGCTTAGTGAGCTAGCCGTGTTTAGTGAGCTAGCTATGCTTAGTGATCTTGCTATGTTTAGTGAGCTAGCTATGTTTAGTGATCTTGCTATTGTGACAGGCCAGATAATAAATAAATAAAATGATAAAAAATATTCTTCTTTATTAAAATAAAATAAATAATGCGCAACTGATGATAAATAGAAATAAATCAAAGTAAAAGTCTCCCTGTCCAATTCACCACACAAACACGACACACTGATTTCGGGAACAACCAAGGAATGCTTCAGAGAAACACGAGGTACTCCCTAACAGCTGATGAGCTAGAAATTCATTACCCGCGCAAGCAATTAATCATTAATTTAGTAATTAGTGAGTTGCAGGCCGTGGTTCACTGATAATAGATTTGCTGCGAGCTTGGCGGGTGAGTTTGACAGCTAGTGCAGTGGGAGGTTATAGTGCGGTTGCTACATCACTCCCCTCCGATGAGTCAGTCGCGGAACCTTACGGGCAATTGGATCTTGCGTCCTCGTCGGGTGGTATACCTGTTGGGTTGACGTTCTGCGACTGGGTCATTGTCTGCAGGTTCTTTAAGTGGTGATGGTGGAGCCGAAGGATGTTCTGAGGTGGATTGCTGCGTTGCGGTGTCAGGATCCTCTAAGATGTAAGCTGGCTTCAGGCGGTCGACTGATACCGTCTTGGTGCCAGAAGGCAGCATGATATCGAAGGTCTTCTCTTTGCGTTTGATGACGGCATGTGGACCCGAATAGGGTGGCGTCAGCGGTTGGCGAACAGCGTAGTCTCGGAGGAAGACGTGGGTGCACTTTCTTAAGTCTTTATGGACGAATGCAGGTTTTGAACTGCTGCGATGGGGGGCTGGGCTTAGCAACTTCATGTGGTCTCTAAGCTTGTTCAAGAACACATGGACGTCTTCAGGTCTGGTACAGGCCTCCAGCATCTCTCCCGGAAGTCGCAGGGGTTGTCCCAGTGTCATCTCAGCTGCGCTGCAGGAATTATCGTCTCTGCCTGCTGTTCGAAGACCCAGAAGAACTGTTGGGAGTAATTCCGTCCAGTTTCTGGAATCAATGAGATGTGCCTTGAGTGCTGCTTTCAACGTCCGATGCCATCTTTCCACACAGCCGTTAGCCTGCGGGTGATAGGCGGTCGTCCTGCTGCGTCGAGATCCCAGAATCTGAGAGAGAAATCTGAACAGTTCGCTCTCAAATTGTCTCCCCTGGTCCGTAGTTATTCGCGCCGGGACGCCGAAACGACTGATCCAGACACGGTGAAACGCTTTCGAAATTGTTTCCGCAGAGATTTCTTCTAGTGGTTCTGCCTCTGGCCAGCGGGAGAATCGATCTACCATCGTGAGGCAGTAACGTTTCCCCTCTGAAGCGGGCAGAGGTCCTATGATGTCGAGATGGACGTGAGAGAATCTGCTCACTGGTGTGAAGGTGCCTGGTGGCGTGATCGTGTGGCGTTGCACTTTCGATCTTTGACAAGCGACACATGATCGGCTCCAAGAAGCAATGTCCACATTCATGCTTGGCCAGAAAAATCTCTGAGCGATCAGGCGCCTGGAACCGCGGATTCCTGGGTGACTGAGGCCGTGGAGTTTTTGGAAAACATCGTGTCTCAGGCTGGCTGGCACGTAAGGACGAAGCTTAGGCATCGAAGTCTCGCATAGCAGGGGTCTCTTGGTGGATGGTGGATGCAGCCATTTGAGATGGAGTGCAGGATTCTGCAAGCGTTCAGGAATGGTTGGATCCGCTTCCTGTTTCTCCGCCATGAAGTCCATATCGTCTGGAGTGTCGATACCTTCCATGCGAGATAATGTGTCAGCGACGATATTCTTCGTACCTGATACATGGCGAATGTCGGTAGTAAACTGACTAATGTAATTGGCTAGCCGAATTCGCAGAGGTGTTGCAGTTTGTTGCCGTTGCGTGAACATGTGCAATAGAGGCTTGTGGTCGGTAAAAATAATTACATTACGACCCTCAATAATGGGACGAAAGTGTCGGATTGCTCGGTGAACTGCAAGCAATTCGCGGTCGTACGTTGAATACTTTTGCTCCGCTTGAGTTAGGGCTTTAGAAAAAAATCCGAGAGGTCTCCAGCCTGACCCTTCTCGCTGCTGTAGTACTGCACCGATTGCCGTATTTGAGGCGTCGCAGGCAATAGATATGTCCCCATTCTCCTTCGGGTGAGCAAGCGATACTGCTTCAGTGATGTCACGTCGGCACTGGTGAAAAGCGGCCTCGCTCGCTGGGGTCCATACGAGGGGCGTTGCATCCTTCTTCTTCGCTGTTCCAACGAGTTCGTGGAGGATTCTTTGGTGTTCGGCAGCTCTCGGTATACAACGTCGGTAAAAATTAAGCATGCCAAGGAATCTTCTCAGCTGACCTTTGTTAGTAGGGCGAGGAAATTGGGCGATCTCGTTCACCTTGGATGGTAGTGGCTTAGCTCCTTGTGAGTCCACGATGAATCCTAGGAATTCAATCTGCGGTTGGCAGAAAATACATTTCTGTGGATTAATGGTTAATCCGTGTTCGGCGAGCAGCTTGAAAACGTCTTCTAAATGGCCACGGTGCTCCTTTTCGGACGACGACGCTACCAATATGTCGTCGAGGTAAACGAAAACAAAGGGTAGTGAGAGGATGCTATCCGTAAGGCGTTGGAAGGTTTGGGCTGCGTTGCGCAGGCCAAAACACATAACCCGAAATTCGAAGAGGCCGAAAGGAGTTATTACGGCCGTTTTCTCTATGTCCTCTTTGGCAACAGGAACTTGATAGTAAGCTCTATTCAGGTCTATTTTGCTGAAAATCTGCTTGTTTCTCCAGTTGGTATTCATATCCTGAATATTAGGTACACTGTAGCGATCTGGTAGGGTCTGGGCGTTGAGGCGGCGGTAGTCGCCACAAAAGCGCATGCTTCCATCCTTTTTCATTACTATATGTAATGGGCTTGCCCATGGACTCTTCGACGGCCTACATATGCCTTCTTCGACCATCCTTTGGAATTCCCAGCGTGCAGCATTGTACCTGTTCGGAGGGAGTCGTCTGGCCTTACAATGCGTAGGTGGCCCTTTCGTTTCAATATAGTGCCGGATGGGATGCTTTGGTTCCTGTGGGATGGTTGTCGGGCGAGTGATGGACGGGTATTTCCTCAATAGTCCGTTGTACCACTGTCCTGGTGGCACGGCGTATACTGACGGTGTGGAGGTCTTCGCCAGTGTTCCTCGAGTCGTAAGGCCGGTTTTGGAGTCAATCAACTGGTGTCCGCTCAGATCCACTAGAATCTGGTGATGGAAGAGGAGATCAGCTCCTACTATAGGCTGGCTGACGTCGGCTATGATGACCACGGTAGTGGTCTCCGTAGTCCCAAGTTCAGGATCTTCTTCACCTCTCCATAAGTCCTTATAGGTGTCCCGTTAGCCGCGTAGAGAGTGAATGAAGACTGTTCTCGGCGGTCTCGTCGTCGATGAGGAAAAACAGAGATAGAAGCACCCGTGTCAACTAGATATCTGTCTCCTGTAGTCTTCTCGGTCACGAATAGGCGGCGGAGGGGGATGTCAGCGACGGAGTTTAATATTAGTTTCCCTGTTCCTTGGATTTCCACGAGGAGGGCTGTCGACACTTGCGTGCTCGCTCGCGAAATTTGTCATGGTAAAAACAGAGCTGTCTATCGCGACTAGCAGAGCGGCTCCGTCGTCGGTTCTGCGATTGGCTTCGGTTCCGTCGTGAAATCTGGCTTTTCAGCTCGCTTACTTCCAGGGTCAGTTTTTGTATCATCTCTTCCAGATGAGACGTATGCAGAGCGGCGCGGGTGGTGGTGGTGTGGGATGGTGAAATTTGGCTAACACTCGGCTCATATATTTCGGCGATCCGGTCGGCAATTTCGGCTATCTTGTCGAGCTGGGTCTCAGTAGTCGCTGCCAGTGTTGCTTGCATTCGCTCCGGCAATGCACGTAGCCAAATCGATCGTAGAAGGTCGGTTGGGAAGGAATGGCCTGCCAATCTTCTTAATTCGATTAAAAAATGGGATGGTCTTTCGCCGTCACTAAGTCGCCTATCTTCTAATAGTTTTTTTGTTCGGAGATTCTCCGATTCTGCAAAAATGTTTATTAGGCGCTCTTTCAGTGATTCGTAGGGAGTCTCTGTGGGATTTTTCACTATATCACTAACATGTTTTAACACATCGTAGTCTATATGTGGCAAAACAGTTTGGAATTTCATTCGCGAAGATGTGATCTTGCTCGTGGCAAACACAGATTCCGCTTGACAAAACCACAATTCGGGGTCTGCTCGCCAGAAAGGTGACATTCGAAAAGTCGCTGAGAATCCAGCAGCTTCTGGCATCACATTTTCCTTTTTTTCAGTTTCTTGGTTTTCTCTCCCAGTCATAATGACGAACGAAAAATAATAAAGAAAATAAAGCTTGAAAATGAAATAATAAAACGACTCACCGTCGGGGTCACCACTGTGACAGGCCAGATAATAAATAAATAAAATGATAAAAAATATTCTTCTTTATTAAAATAAAATAAATAATGCGCAACTGATGATAAATAAAAATAAATCAAAGTAAAAGTCTCCCTGTCCAATTCACCACACAAACACGACACACTGATTTCGGGAACAACCAAGGAATGCTTCAGAGAAACACGAGGTACTCCCTAACAGCTGATGAGCTAGAAATTCATTACCCGCGCAAGCAATTAATCATTAATTTAGTAATTAGTGAGTTGCAGGCCGTGGTTCACTGATAATAGATTTGCTGCGAGCTTGGCGGGTGAGTTTGACAGCTAGTGCAGGCGGAGGTTATAGTGCGGTTGCTACACTATGTTTAGTGAGCTAGCTATGTTTAGTGAGCTAGCTATGCTTAGTGAGCTAGCCGTGTTTAGTGAGCTAGCTATGCTTAGTGATCTTGCTATGTTTAGTGAGCTAGCTATGTTTAGTGATCTTGCTATGTTTAGTGAGCTAGCTATGTTTAGTGAGCTAGCTATGCTTAGTGATCTTGCTATTTTTAGTGAGCTAGCTATGTTCAGTGAGCTAGCCGTGTTTAGTGAGCTAGCCGTGTTTAGTGAGCTAGCTATGTTTAGTGAGCTAGCCGTGTTTACTGAGCTAGCTATGCTTAGTGAGCTAGCCGTGTTTAGTGAGCTAGCTATGTTTAGTGAGCTAGCTGTGTTTAGTGAGCTAGCTGTGTTTAGTGAGCTAGCTGTGCTTAGTGAGCTAGCTATGTTTAGTGAGCTAGCTATGTTTAGTGAGCTAGCTATGTTTAGTGAGCTAGCTATGTTCAGTGAGCCAGCTATGTTTACTGAGCCAGCTATGTTTAGTGAGCTAGCTATGTTTAGTGAGTTAGCTATGTTTAGTGAGCTAGCTATGTTTAGTGAGCTAGCTATGTTTAGTGAGCTAGCTATGTTTAGTGAGCTAGCTATGTTCAGTGAGCTAGCTATGGTCAACTTTGAGATCCCCACGTACACACATATCCATCTAATATACCTGCAAACTAAAAGAGTTCCTGATCAAAGCATTCATCATGCTACTTAAGAATGAACAATTTAATTTAAAATTTAAGATTTATTATAGCACAAAGAATCAACTTCTTGACTGCTTATAACATATTTGACGTTTTGTTCTACTATTTTAATGCTACTATTCTTTTTGTCAAGCCTAATGCTAAATAAATTAATTAAATTTATAGTTTAACGTCCATTATTATTAACTACGAATTTTAGGACGGGTTATGTATAGGTTACCACCCTTTTCTAGACAGGATAGGCTTGATGCCTTTTTTTTTCTAAAGAACCACCCACAGTGGGAATCGGCCACCGGACCTTCTAAATAAATGAAACAAATGCAAAAAAAAAAAATAATAATAATTTATCTAGATAAAATTCATTTGTATAATATTCAGTTGTATGTATTTAACTTTATTTTAAAAATTAATAATAATTACTTAAAAAATACTGGTACATACGGCTGACATCTCTTCCCATCCCCAAACTTCCATCCACATGTTTGCTGAAGGCACTGTTTACCAAAACCCACTGTTTACCAAAACCCAATTTTTGCTTCCAATTCCCTTCACCATGGCCAAACACCCGTACCTACTTCAACCATGGCTAACTCAATGGAAAATCAAAGTAAATGCAGAAAAATATAGCCATGGAAGATTCACACTTCGTAAGTCAAGCTGCCCGCCAATAACCCTCCAAAACATTCAAATTCCACAGAAATCGCAAGTAAGATACTTAGGTCTGATATTAGACAAACGTTTAACTTGGAAGCCACACATAACACAGAAAAGACAGGAACTAAACAGACGTTTTAGACTTTTATCACGCTTACTGGACAAACGCTCGAAACTTTCATTGACTAACAAACGACTTATATACAATACCATACTCCGACCAATATGGGCTTATGGACGAGAACTCTGGGGTTCCACTAAACCTTCCAATTCCTACAGAATACAAACAATGCAATCCAAAATCCTTCGAAGAATATCCAATGCTCCTTACTATGTCTCGAACCTAACCCTGCATAATGACTTCAATATCCCCTTTATCCAATCCCTGGCCAAATCAGTCTATCAGAAGTTTCATTCCAATCTCCCTGGCCATCCAAATCCTTTGATAAACTCTCTATCCTCCTTCCATAATCCACAAAATCCTCATAGAAGGCTGAAGCGGCGGTGGCCTAGAGACAATTTGTTTTAACATGCCATCTGCAATGCTCAAAATTTATTGTGAGTTTTGTAATTGTACATATCCCCACATCATGCCTTACACTGTTAATTTTCCAAAACCAGCAAAATTACTGGAAATATGTTTACTTATCGTGTAATTTTCAATAAAGGCTTAAAAAAAAAAAAAAAAAAAAAAAAAAAAAAAAAAAAAAAAAAAAAAAAAAAAAAAAAAAAAAAAAAAAAAACTCATTGATTACTTATTTCCACTTTCGACCAGAACAAACCCTAGTTTTAACGACTTGATTTTACTTATTTACTTAAATTTTAACGTCCATTTATTATTAATAATAAATGTTATGACGGGTTATCTACTGGTTACCACCCTTTTCTAGCCAGGATAGGGTTGATGCATTTTCTTTGTTACAAAGAACATCCACCACCCCTAGTGGGAATCGAACCCACGACCCCAGGCACGGAGTGTTAAGTGCTCAAGCCTTAACACTCACGGCCACCTGGCCTCCGGGAATTTAATTTAAAGAACAATAACAATGTGTTGATAATTTCAGATTTTTGGAAGACTGTTGAAATTAGAAATTTTATCTCAAAATATCACTCTTCTCTATCGTACAAAAACATGGTCACCAAAACGATCAGAAGATTTGTCTACAAAGTCTGCAAAGGTATGAGTCGAGTACGTACACTGATGCCGTTTCCAAATAAAAACCACCACCGCGTAGTGAAATTCGAACTCTACGACGTCATGACAACAATCCTATGATGAAATGAGGAAAGATATTTACGTACAACTACATAAACCTGACTCACGCCTAAGGGTGCGTTTACATCTGACACTTCTCGCAGGAAATATATGTCAGGTGTCGGATAGATATTCTCTTGAAGGTTTACATACTGACAGAAATAGCTAGACATTTATGTCATGTATATGTATAGGACAGTTCTGGATTTGTTCTAATTTGCGATAAATTCACCAAAAGCACAAATAATCAGTATTTACATCTGTTGGTATAGAAGTGTCGACAATACGGCTAGTAGCCAAGATATTTATCTCGGAAATTAAATTCTTCTCGTAAAAATCTGTGTTTACACCTGGTGGTATAGAAGTGTCGACACTTATAGTTCGTGATAGAAATATATATCTCAGACATAAATTGCTCATGGTTTACACTAGTCGCAATTTCCGTCTGATATAAATTTCCTGCAATAACTAGCAAGTGTAAACCCACCCTAACACGTACACAGAAACTATGTTAACCATAAAGTAGAAACGGTCACCAACTACATCAACACTCAGTGCTACCATTTCATCGTGAAGTTTTATAGTTGTGCATCGGCTAAAAGTAAAGTATACATCGTCGATACAAAAGCCATCTTTAATAATTTCTGCTGGACTTATGTACGGCAAATTCTTCAATCTGACTTCACTCTATTAAAGGGAAAGTATTCCACTATCAAAAGGTCAAATCTGCCGAATATTTGACTGTCCAAAAAAAAGTTATGAATAAATACTTTTCCACTCTGAAAAGTGGTGATTTTCATATTCGTTAGTTTGCTTTTGTATCGACGACATCTTCTCGTCGTCAAGTACACTTTTTAAATTACACGACCTGCGATTTTAAGTCATAATTAGGGACCGGATTCTTAGGTTTTCACCTATTCTTTTCCTTTCTCCTAAACATGATAATGGTCGGTTTTTTTATATGATTCGCGTCTTGTAGTATCATTCATGCAAATTTTGAAGAACCTAAAAAAACCTATTCTGGATGATATGACCTAAAATCACCTAAATAACGATGGAATGACCTAGACATACCTAATCTTTAAAAAAGAAAATACAATTCAAAAAACTCATTTCCCTGATCAAAAAAATTTTCTTAAAAGCATCTTTCCGGGTCCAGACGATCGCGGAAATTTTACAAGGAGTGTCGTTTCCACGAGAACCCATTTTAACACGCTGGGGAAAAATAAAAACAGTTTTTGGCACTTTGGATATGAATGAAGCAGCTGCCATTTCAAAGGCTTCGATATTCCTCCAGACCAACGAGATTCGTGGTGCACTCGCATTCCTAAGAGCACTTTTCTCAGATCGTCAACACTGGAGCTAAAAGATGCGATGAAATACTCCCCTATGAAATCCTGTGACGTAAACGGGCGAATCCTTTTTTTACTTTTAAGACAGTACTCTAAGACAACAGGAAGAATGTCACCGTCTAAAACCTGGACACCTATATGGTAGTTTACTGTAACAAGGGGTAATACCTATTTTATTGTCATATTTCCCTTTTAAATGTTTCCCTTTAAAGATTTAATTATTTGGTTTTTACCATAGTTAAGTACCTTTCATAGGCAGTGAAATTCTTCCAGGAAGTAGGAAATCTTTAACAGAAAAACTTAAAAATGCCCTTTACATATTTGTTTTATTTTCTTATTTATTTAATTTTTATACATTACTATTGTTAAACATTGCTTTATTCCTAAAATGTATTTTATTTATATAAATTTCATTCACTTTGTTTTTTAAATAAATATTTTGTTAAATATTTGGACTACTTCATCTTTTTTTGAAAAAATATTTCAGTTTTATTTTTATTTGCACATCTTTTTTTTCCTTCTCAATATACTATTCTATAAAATAATGTTATTTGTTATTTATTTTTATGATACTATTTATGTAAATATTAATTTATTAATGATAAATTATAAGAGGTTGAACTGATTTTTTGAACCTATTGAAACATTTTTATAACCTAAAAAAAAACTAAAATGGATTTTTAAATAAAAACCTAAAAAACACCTATTTTGCCTGTTGCAAAAAACTGATTGGATAGTTATTTTATCCTAAAAATCCGGTCCCTAATTATGAACTTCAACTCTATTAGCACTAAAGCAACTGCGAATGACGAGTGACCGCTGTTTTACCATGCGGTCACCCATTCAAATAGTAACCACGCTTGGCGTTGATAAACATTTCAGATCGAACAAGAATCCGAATATTCCAGCCACCAGAACCAAATCAAACGGTTTGTTTTTAATTTGTATACTAGTGAAGTCCCTAGCAGGAATATATTTCATAGTATCAATATTTGTCATTATCTCGAGATGGTACTCAACGCGAAGAGTCACTCATGACAAAGATGAGTGTGTTGAAATTTTATGAGTATTTGTCCCATGTGTTGTGATGATAAGGGGTTCGTAAATATAGATGGCACTCGCCAACAAAAGTCCTTAAGCTATCAAAATTCGGACAGCCCAACACTGTAGTAAGAAGCAGTTTGTCATAAATCAATGCCTGAGTATCATTAGAATTAGTACATCCAAAAATCAACAGATTGCTCTCCTGCCTAAATAAAGAAGGATTTACGCCTGAGTAGCAAGGAATTTACGGAAGGGTTACACTGCAAAAGATGAATGTTACAAAACATGGAGTAGCACTTATGAACAACTAACTGGAAAATTTCATGTTCCAGATCCCATAGAACAATACTATAAGGGTGGTTCAAATTTAACACACACACACACGCACATATATATATATATATATATATATATATATATATATATATATATGTATATATATATATATATATGTATATATATATATATATGTATATATATATATATATATATATATATATATATATTTGTCTGTTCGCGGTCCTGACGGTTCAAAAATGGACCGATTTTGATGAAATTTGGTACAAAACTCATTCGTCTAATTTGAAAGCTTAAGATTGTAAACCAGCATAATCCGTCCACCGGAAGCTAATTTTCGGGGCGAAATTCGCGCGAATAAAATCGTAACGCTTACGTTTTCGGGTTTATATGCTTGCAGGTGCTAGTTTTATAGGTTTCTTAACGTAGAAAAACGAATGAAACTATTTTTGAAGCGATATCTGTAACCGTTTTCGAGAAAAATTGAAACACCTAATTTCCCAAACTAATTTTCAGTTTGGGTATTCAGAAACGAAAGTTAAGGAAGTACTAGAAATTTAATATTTCATTAACAGGCATGAAAAGTTTTCGGATCTTAGTATATTTTCTAAAATATCTCGAAAACGTGGTAAGTGGAAGCTGGCCATTCGAAAGCTTAGTAAATTCCCTACAAAAAAAGTTTGGATGTAATTTTCGATGGGCCGATGTCAATTCGATAAAAAAGTGCTTAAAACTTCAATATTGTTAGTTTTGTTCTTTTCAACGGGGTTTTGTCACTGTTTACCTAACGTTTTAATTGGTTATTTTTTTTTAAATGAATTAAATAATAAAATTAGTATTTTACTAAAGTAAGATTTGAAAATGAGAAAGTTATTGGTAATAGTGTTTCCCATAGCGAACGTTGAGAAGGTGGGGGGAGTCATTTCCTCTTAGAATACTATCAGTTTCCTGTTGTGGCGCCTTAAATCTTTCTTCTCTTTGAGATGTCAGTTTATATTTTTCTCTAAAGATCAAAACCTACCAATAACTGCTTCTACTGCTTTGCTAATGACACTAAGGATATGAACGGAACCGCGCTAAGATGACGCAGTTCCTGCGAGGCAGACTTTTAATTTTAGTTATTGTATGAGTAGTTAGTAGTTGCAACTGCATTTTGCATTGCAATTCTGGTTCCAATATAACCTGGGGTAGGTTTCTTCCCTTAAGCTATTTTGAGAGTGTTATTCCATAAGCGTGGTGTTTAGTGGTGTAATGAATTGACAACGTGCAAACATGTTTCTTCTTAGTATGAAAAGCAAAAAACTTAGAAAAATGAATAAATTTATGTAAAATTTCGAAGAATCGAGCTAACTTTTTTTTTTTTTTCATTTTCTACAGATTACGACGAATTGATTTCTAGATCAATCCTGGTATTATCACTCATCGTAATCTTCTTCGTCTTGAGAATGGTCTACATTCCTTACAGATTCAGGGCCAAGTCAAAACAGGAATATCTGAATAGTTTTGAAGTACTATTCGAAGTTCACGTCAAGTAAGCCTAAGTTAATATTCAGACCACCTTGTGCGTGTGTGTGCGCGCGCGCGTGTGTGTATATATATATATATATATACACATATATATATATATATATATATATATATAAACACACATATATATATATATATATATATATATATATATATATATAAACACACATATATATATATATATATATATATATATATATATATATATATATATATATAAACACACATATATATATATATATATATATATATATATATATATATATATATATATATATATATATATATATATATCACGTAAAAATGGAAAAAATCAATAAATAAAAAAAAACAATAAATCCTAGGATTTCCAAGGGGTGGGGTTTATGGAGCCTCATTTTCCTTCTTTTATTCTCATATGTCTGCCCATAAAATTTAGAGAAATTTGGTGAACAATCAATTTGTCAGAAATACATCCACCAATAATAATATAAGTGTATTTTTATAATTTTTTGTTTCCCTAAAAGAAATTCGTTCGCGGGGTCCAAGAGCCCCTCCCCAAAAAATTATTCCTTAAAAAGGAATTTATTGTACAGTAAACTAAAAAATACTTTTACAATTTTTTTTCTTTAAAAAGGCTAGAAATGTGAGAATTTTAACAAGGTCTTTTAGAAACCAATACTACTTAAACAGCTACTTTTACCAATACTACTTAAACAGCTACTTTTTACCCAAACAGCCTTTTATTATGTATAATTAGCATAGATAAGCAAAAAAATATATTTTTAAATGAAGGACATAAGAGTATATCCCTCAAGAATTTGTGGGTTCCACGATCCCCACTTTGGGAAGGGTGTCACTGGAAACATCTTGGGCAACTTAGGGTTAATTCATCACAAAAATATTTTTATTTTATTTTTTGTTTTACATGATTGTTTCTTTTAGCAACTCTTCGGTACATTTCAACTAATATTATTTGTAATAAAATCATATTGGCAGGCATTTTTAGAGGAATTATAGTCCCTAAAGCAGGTTACACACGATCAGGTAGGCCTGTCAGTTAGGCCTGAACAGTCCGCCTGAAGGCCGGTCGCTTGAGAGTGTATATATTCAGGCAGGCCTGTCAGTTAAGACTGTTCAGGCGGCCGGAATATATACACGTTCAGGCCACCGGCTTTCAGGCGGACTGTTCAGGCCAAACTGACAGGTCTGCCTGAATCGTGTGTAGCCTGCTTGTGTCGTCTGTGTGCTTGATTTGTGCATCTGCTTTTCTAGGAACAGATTCCGACACCAGAGCGACGAATGCCTGTCCTGCCTGAAGAACGGAGTGCGTACAGCACTGCGACACAAGTCCACCAGCAGACCAGTAGTTTTGCTTATGCTGCATACAGCAGAGACGAGAAGCACTGCAGAATCCCTTGCTTCCAGACTCCTGCGAGTCTGCTTGGCTTCCGTCGAAAACCATAAGCTTCCAGGATTCGTTGAGAGATCTCTGACGATAGATGGCGCAGCCTTCGCGATGGCCAGGGACTTCTGGGCCTTCTACACGCTACTCAAGAACAAGATAGAGGAATCCAGGATGGTGATAGTTCGCAACTTCCAGTCCGTCCATCCTCATGCGGTGACTCTCGTCTCTACTATCACGCACGAACTGCTCTCTCCTGATAGTCAGGTAGACCCATTTATATAGTAGTTCCTTTATCACATTCTCTCATTTCTTCGTGCAGGACATTCCAAGGGATAGTAAAGACAACACTCAGCACGAACAGAGCTCTCAAAGATGGTGTACCGCAGGGGGCCATACAAAACTCTCATCATACTTGGCATCAGAGTCATAGATTGACTTTCTTCAGTCATATGCTTGATGAAAAAAAAAACTGCTCCTTCATGAGGATGCAACGGGAGCTACCGTCATCGGCGAATAATTGCATCCGTTGCTCCTACCTCTTTGTAAGAGACGGAGAAGTAAGGCTTCGTTATGCGTTGGATGAAGCCGGTAGACCTTACTCCCCGGATTTAAGGAATCACACGTTTTTGCTGCTTTTCGTGTTTTATTGTTGGAATAATACAATTTAGCGAATTTTACTGTACGGGGCATAATTTAGTGGAATAAAAACCGCAGAAGACATGCCCAAACAACGTTTTCTTATGGCCATTAGATGTAAAAAAAAATTATTTATTTAATGAGTGCACTCGCCATATTATTTAAACATGTTATTTATTTGTTGATATTTCCTATTTTATTCCTTATTTTATTCAGAATATACTCTTTTATTATTTTTGACTGGCATGTTTTCCTTTCCATATTTAGTTTCAAGCAGAAGACTTTTATTTTATATTTACTTACGCATGATTATTCACAGTAGCTTTTGATCATTTTTTTTTTTTTTAATTTTTAACGTCCATTTATTATTAACTAAGAACTTTCGGACGGGTTATCTACAGGTTACCACCCTTTTCTAGCCAGGATAGGGCTGATGCCTTTTCTTTTTTCGAAAGAAAAGCCACCACCCCTAGTGGGAATCGAACCCACGACCTTTGGCACGGAGTTTTGATCATTTAATCATGCATGAAGTTATATTCATTTTGTCTTGTTTGCTGAAATAATAAATTAATTTAATTTTACGACCAAGTATTTATTGACTAATTGTTACCTCCCTCCTAGTAACTGTTATTCAGGAACAGGTACCTGATAGCTGTCACGATACTGCTACTCAGGTAACAAGTGTTCATAAAAACAGCCGGTTTTACGCAGCTGGACTCAAATTGCCTAAAGCAGGTATACTCAGCCAGCGGGTCGCAGTGGGTCAACAAGCCATCGTTTGAGGCCAGGCGCATGGGGTCCAAACGAAATTTCGTGTAAAATTTACCTGTTATAGATCAGATGAATATCAAACGTCTGGAACAAGTTTCAACTCAATTAATCGTTTCTGAATACCCAAACTGAAAGTTAGTTTAGAAAAGTAGGTGTTTCAATTTTTCTCGAAAACAGTTAAAGTACCACTTTGAAAAAGGTTTCATTCGTTTTTCTACGTTAAGAAACCAAGTAAACGAGTTCCTGCAAGCATATGAGGGTCTTGTTTAGAACAGGCCCGCCAGTGATTTTATAATGATATTTAGTAACTGTTACTATCTAATTTGATACCATCGATACAGAAATAAAAACACATGATTAAATACTATTTAATTTAGTATTGTTTGTGTATTTGCGGTTATAAAAGTATTAAACTATGAATATTTTTGATGTTTACGATTTATGCTAAGAAGAGCAACGAGCCAGGATTTTCTTTGTCGAAAGAGGAATTCTACCCAAGGAAAGATATTGTAAAAAAGGCCACAATATGATATTTTACGAAGAAAGGAAAAAATATAGATGCAACAAAAGAGAATGTCGGTTTGAATGTGGCGTGTATAAGGGTACGTTATTATATTTGATAAAATCCTTATTATATTTGATAAAATCCTTAAGGACATAGTAGAATTTTGGCCTCCAGATGTACTTGGAGGAACTGATTAAAAGTATGATAATGTTTTTGGTTATGTGTAAAAAGTTTTTATTAAATGAATCATAGGTAAAAATGCAGTTTCCAGCCCTCCAAACCGATTTCTTTCAAACTTTGCACAATAACGTATTTTGATGCACTAAACACGAATACGATTAAAAAAAACGTCGGATTTAACTAGGAAAGAAGTTATTAAGCACTTAAGTTCACTGTCGTGCAGGTTATGAGAGCTAATGTAAACAACTAAATTTGTGATGACTTTAAGGCATAAATTACGACTTTAAGGCATACGTGCTGTGCGTTTCCGCTCGCTCCGCTCGCTCAAAAAGATAACAAAACCCCAGTCAATCCAACTCGCTAAAATTAATAGACTATAATATTAAGCACTAAAGTTAGGAAGGTTATAAAACTAGGCATCAGCGTATTTGTAAACACGCGCATGCGCAGATATGTAACATTGGGAAACAGAGAACTCTCATTTGAAATGTTCAGAAACCATTTATTCAAAGATATTGTTAATTTTAAGGGCATCCTCACCCGTCGTCACTTGTCGCTTAAGGGCATACGTGCTATGCGTTTCCGCTCGCTCCGCTACGCTCCGCTCGCTCAAGAAAATAACAAAACCCCAGTCAATCCAACTCGCTAAAATTAATAGAATTCTATTAATTTTAGCGAGTTGGATTGACTGGGGTTTTGTTATTTTCTTGAGCGAGCGGAGCGTAGCGGAGCGAGCGGAAACGCATAGCACGTATGCCCTTAAAGTCTTCCTAGACATTCCTCTAATCCTCCAAGACATCTCTTTTAGTTTTTTTCTTCTTCTTCTTCTTCTTCTTCTTCTTGAGACTGGATGTTCGGTGGATACAAATCCCCAATCGCACTGAAAAATGCCTTTAAACGCTCTTCATATTTATGAGCGCGTTTGAAGAGAATTTCGGCCAAATATCCATCTAAATGTTCTTCTGTTTAGCATCAAAATATTTGTTTGACAATTGACTTGTTGACAATTGAAGTTCGATAGGCGCGAATTAGAACGATAATTATAAAGGCATTAGCAAATTATTAAGGGATTTCTGATATATAATACTTTTCATGAACGAAACAAGAAATGTGAGGAGTGTTTAATTATTTTAAAAAATGATTGTAAATAAATAACTGCTGATGAATTTCGATAATTTATGGTAAATTTCAATTAAACTTCCTTATTACGAACTTTTCCATACCCGCGCATGCGTATGTTGACAAATTTAGTTGTTTACATTAGCTCTCATAACCTGCACAACAGTGAACTTAAGTGCTTAATAACTTCTTTCCTAGTTAAATCCGACGTTTTTTTTTATCGTATTCGTGTTTAGTGCATCAAAATACGTTATTGTGCAAAGTTTGAAAGAAATCGGTTTGGAGGGCTGGAAACTGCATTTTTACCATTATTGTTCCTTTAACCCATATTTTTTTATTTATCAATAAGTAATTGTTACTAGATAAAATCACTGGCGGGCCTGTTCTAAACAAGACCCGCATATGAACTTAAAAAGGTAAGCGTTACGATTTTTTCGCATGAATTTCGCTCCAAATGACATGTTCCAGTGAAAGGATTCTGCTGCTTGACGCACAAGGCGTTTCAAATTAGACGAACGAATTTTGTATCAAATTTCATCAAAATCGGACCATTTTTGAGCCACCTAGAGAGCGAACTGACAAATATGTATATATATATATATATATATATATATATATATATATATATATATTTATTTATATACTAATTTGAACCACCGTTTTATTATGGATCTATGGGATCTTTTTTTTTTTTTTTTTTTTTTTTCTCTTCATAGTATCCCTATGAAGAGTGCATTTATTTTGAACACATGTGCCAATGCCTTATTTGGCATATTACATGTAGTGATTATGTGTTTTGGTACATAGATCTATGGGATCTGAAACATGAAATTTTCGGGTCGGCACTTCCGGATTTCTCCATGAGGTCAACCTCATAAGCGGGTTTCCTCCCTATGAAGGGAGGGAGAAACCGCGCTTAAAATGCACCATGATTTCCCTTTTTAACACTAAACCGCTTTATAAACAAGTAAAATCCTCTTACAAAAATAAATATACGAACATCATTCTAATTTACTTATCTTGTTTTATTGACTATATGAAACATATAAATGGGATCCTGCAAGCATACGAACTCGAAAAAGTAAGCGTTACGATTTGTTTCGCGCGAATTTCGCTCCAAAAACCATGCTTCGGTTACTGGATTCAGCTGGTTTTATAACAATCTATTTAACTTTTTTAGGCGATAGTGGTGCTGCTAATGGAGATGGGCTGGTACAGCGAGGAGCAGACAGAGTGCGCTAACAAACTTGCGGAGGCCTGTATAGATCAATCTTTTGGCCATGATTTGGACGAAGCATCCAGGCAAGATCTCTTCAGTACTGTCACAGCTAGAGCAGCAGTAGTCAGGAAGGAACCGTTCCTTCCCAAGGAGAACTAGATCACGGACTCGTTCATGAAGACTCGATCAAGAAGGCTCGTTCAAAAAGAGTAATTCCACAGATGTCCACAAGGCTCGTTCTACTACAATACATTCAAGAATATTGAGTTACTAGGTATTGGAAATATAATTCATTCTTGTTCTCATTAATTATTTAGTTTAACCGTCAGTTACTCGCGGTCTCAAAATGACAATTGTACTCGCGGGTCACCTGTGAAAAAAATAATGAAGAAGATATTTTTTTGTAATTGTTATGTATTTGTGAACAAATTGTATTTCAAGAAATCGCCTGTAAATTTGATAAAGTTGCAATTAAAAATATAAAAAAAATATTATTTACATAATAATAATTATTAATAATAAAATTTAAATTTTACAAATGAAAATTACTAGTACACCTACAGAAATATAATTATTCGAAGGTTACTATAACGCATAGTCAAACTTCAGATTAGAATAAAAGAACTTGTAACTTAATATTATGATTCACGAATGTTCGATGTATAACAATTATTAGACAATGGTATTATATGTTCGAAACATAAATATTTCCTGGAGGAAACACAGAAGTATCTTGTGCTTTTCCTAGCATTAGTAGAATCTTTACAGGTCTTGCTAGTTTTATAATCGTATCTGATACAAGATTGGAAGGCTCAACACCAGATGAATACTGGTCCTAATGAATTCTGGTCCCCAGTTTTCTCCACATTTATTTAAAAAAATTAAAGGAATTAAATTATTTTGATTAATACATTTCACGGATTTAGGAAATTAAAATAATATAATGAATGAATATGGAATAGTGCTCGCGGTCACCTCAAATTTGATATGTACGTAAACTACTGCTTTATTTACTCAGGGGAAGATTGAAATTATACTGACGACAGCAGTATGGGAAGACAGGAGGATTGTAGGAGGGCGGAGCCTACTGGCGGTTTTTTTCTGGGAACCACAGAAACATTCGGTGATGGGTGCACCTCACAGGTGACCGCGAGTAAGGGTGAAAACATAGTGGAGCGGCGAGGGTAGAGGGTAGCCGAGAGCGTGGCTCAGATGGGTTTGACCCTCTTGGCTACCCTCGCCGCTCCACTATGTTTTGGCTAGTGTAAATACATGCATTATTTTCAACCCTCTTCGCTACCCTCGCCACTCCACTATGTTTTCACCCTAACGGAAGGTTAAAACTTTCGTTGCGGGTGTCATTCCGGAAGGACACTAGCGATCCTACCCGCTTACGAGTGTACCTTCGGAAGGACACTCCTCCATTACTTTTCCCTTTAGATTCAAAAGGCTAGTAAATGGAGGGGATTCACTTTTACAGCTCCAGGTAAAGACAGTTGCTTTCAGTAATGTTTGGGCTTTCCAGCAGAGTTTTTCGTTTTTAAATCAGCTTAATGGAAGATTTATTATGATTTTTTTTATGAAAATAGATCCTTCTGCTCAAATTCAGGAACATAAATATGCTTGAGGTCCACTCGACAAACCTACGTAAAGTGCAGTACGTATAACGTATAGTCTTCTTTCGCGTACATGGCCACCGCGCATGCGCGAACGCCAGCGACACTTTTTTGTAACACAGACAGTCTTCTTTTCCTTACATGGCCACGCCACTGCGCACGCGCGAACGCAAGCGTACTCTTTTTTGTGACTCATATAGTCTTCTTTTTTGTACATGGTTACTGCGCATGCGCGAACGGCACTGCGCCTGCACAAACGCCACTGAACATGCGCGAAACCCACTGCGCATGTGCGAACGCCAGCGGACACTTTTTTGTGACACATTCAGTCCCCTTTTTCGAACATGGCCACTGCGCGTGCGCGAACGCCACTACGCGTGCGCGAATGCCACTGCGCACGCGCAAACACTTTTTTGTAACGATTTTTCCCAGTTTAGTCACCGCTAAAGCATATTAACGCTAAACATAATTCGACATGAGAAATTCAAACAAAAAATGCACCCGATACGGAGGTATTCCCAAACAATGACAGGCTTGAAGTATTTGACAATACAAGAGGAGTATGACAATAGGAGAGCTTTATCAATTATCTCTGGGGAAATAATATTTCTGTCTCAATGAGATATATTAATCACAAATTAATTAGAGAATGTGAGAAACGAAAAGTATGTGTTTTACAGATACTATAGCCTATTCAAAAGCCCAGGAGTTCAATTGCGCATGCGCGAACGTAGGCGTCTCCCTTCAGTTGTGCCTTTTGCGAAGCCTCTTAATCAAATACTTAAAGTGAATCACTAAAAAACTTATTATGTCTCGTTTATGACAAAGAAAGGCTTTGAGAGTTTAGATAAGGCAGATAGTGTTTCATATTTATCAATAATTCGTAGTGATAAGATTATAACTGAGAGAATTTCTCCCGTCAAGTTTCTGCCGGGAATATAGGCACGCCCATTTTCCTCCAACTGAACCATCTATTTGAACAGGTAACACTATAGTTTAAAGGGGTCTCCCGTGGTCTAAAAAAAAACAAAAAAAAAACTATAGTTTAAATTGTCTTCAGCCTCAGCTTTGGCAAAGTATTGATATTTTTTGTTGTTGTTGATAATTAGAATAACTCTATCTCATTAATGAATTTACATCATTATATTTATATTAATGTAATGCAGTTTATTTCAGTTTTATTTCAACGGTCACTGTCTAACTAAGGAGCGCTGGCCTTTCTTTGATAAGAGCTATCTAATCGCATGCTTTGGTGCTGGCCTCTGACGGCTGCTTCACGATTTACTTCAAATTCACATCGTTTGACCGATTTTAACGTAACTTGGTACAAAGGTAGATCATGATACGGGAAGAGCCATAGGCAGAAAGTAGGTGTAGCATGTCACGCCGGGGAACATTTGTATATATATATATATATATATATATATATATATATATATACTAATTCAAACAACGACCAATACCTAAATTTTCGTGACTTGTGTGTAATCAAACGTCGAATTGACGGCGATATTAAAGTGTTAACGTCATAAGCGGTTTTCCCCTTATAGGAAGGACGGAAACGCGTTAAAAGTATTTAGTTATGGTATAAGAATTACGGAATTCAGGCTTGTCATGCCGAGAAAACCTTCAGCCCGAAGTTGATGTCCATTCCGTAACGGGCAAAACGCATAAATATAACCAGAAAGGGAAAAGCATAGCTGTATTATGTCAGGGTTGTATACAGAATGTTTCAAGATGATTTCTTTTACACTGATGATCTATTCGATGCAGTATTCCTACGAGGGAATTCATAATGCATTTGATGAACCATCGACATTGCAGAAAAAAGAAACCAATGCCATTCCGTTCCTGTCCGCCATAAAGAATAAACTTCAAAGATGAGCAATGCAAGTTTTAATGAGACATCCAATTAGCGTATTAATAACTTCTAGGTCACAATTACATCTTCTTAAGACGACAGACTACTTCGAAGGAATGTTAATATAACGTCACAATAAAAAGTACATAAATGTTTAATATTTAATGTATGCTATAACTAAAAGCAACAAAGGATGACTGTACTTGTCGACCATGAAGTGACTGTATATGGACAGAGTCTTGTCCGTTCTTTATCACTTGGTAATTTTAAATTGAACAGTAAATGGCAAATTATAATGGTAATACCAACCTTAACGGGAACAGAAATTACCTCGATGATTCCTCGTTCTCTACAGCATGGAGCATTTTTTCATACAACTGCTTGTCTATATATATATATATATATATATATATATATATATATATATATATATATATAGACAAGCAGTTGTATGAAAAAAAGGTCCTTGCTGTGGAGAACGAGGTATCATCGAGGTAATGTATTGTATTTACATATATTTACTTATATACTAGCTGTTAACCGGCGTGCCATGCTACACCTACTTTCTGCATATAGAAGACCCTAAAAAAAATTAGAAACCAAAAAAAAGTATTATTAAAACCTAATAACACGAACCTGTAACTGTTTCGAACCCGTGACCTCCCAACTTTGAGTCCTAGACGACTTTGACCTAACCTATAACACCCCCCGTATCAGGACATACATGTATGCCAAGTTTGGTGAAAATCGGTATAACGGAGTTTTTATAAAGATTTTATAAAAAAAAAAAAAAAAAAAAAAAAAAAAAAAAAAAAAAAAAAAAAAAAAAAAAAAAAAAAAAAGACATACAGACTGCAGCTGGTAGAGGTTTTTGACCTAGCTTACGGCACTCTCCAGATTAGGATCTACCTTTGTACCGAGTTTAGTCAAAATCGGGCGAACGGCGTGGATTTGTATGAGGTAGAAACTTTCTGACAGACAGCTAGTAGACGTTTTTGACTTAGCCTACGACACTCCTCAGATTAAGATCTACATGTGTACCGAGTTTAGTCGATATCGGACGAGCGGTGTGGATTTGTATAAGGGACAAACATAATCGAACGAACGGTGTGGATTTGTATAAGGGACAAACATAATCGAACGAACGGTGTGGATTTGTATAAGGGACAAACATACAGACAGACAGTTATAAGAAGTTTTTGACTTAGCCTAAGACACTCCCCAGATTAAGATCTACATGTGTACCGAGTTTAGTCAAAATCGAACGGACGGTGTGGAGTTTTATAAGGGACAAGCATACATACAGACAGTTATAAGACGTTTTGGACTTAGTCTAAGACACTCCCCAGATTATGATCTACATGTGTACCGAGTTTAGTCGATATCGGACGAACGGTGTGGATTTTTATAAGGGACAAGCATACATACAGACAGTTATAAGACGTTTTGGACTTAGTCTAAGACACTCCCCAGATTATGATCTACATGTGTACCGAGTTTAGTCGATATCGGACGAACGGTGTGGATTTTTATAAGGGACAAGCATACATACAGACAGTTATAAGACGTTTTGGACTTAGTCTAAGACACTCCCCAGATTATGATCTACATGTGTACCGAGTTTAGTCGATATCGGACGAACGGTGTGGGTTTGTATAAGGGACAAACATAATCGAACGAACGGTGTGGATTTGTATAAGGGACAAACATACAGACAGACAGTTATAAGACGTTTTGGACTTAGTCTAAGACACTCCCCAGATTATGATCTACATGTGTACCGAGTTTATTCAAAATCGGACGAACGGTGCGGATTTGTATCAGGCACAAACATACAGACAGACAGCTGGTAGATTTTTGTGACCTAGCCTAGGAGATTTCCCGTATCAAGACCTACCTGTCTGCCAAGTTTGGTCCAAATCGGTCAAACGGTGTGGATTTGTATAAGGGACAAACATACAGACAGACAGTTATAAGACGTTTTGGACTTAGTCTAAGACACTCCCCAGATTATGATCTACATGTGTACCGAGTTTATTCAAAATCGGACGAACGGTGCGGATTTGTATCAGGCACAAACATACAGACAGACAGCTGGTAGATTTTTGTGACCTAGCCTAGGAGATTTCCCGTATCAAGACCTACCTGTCTGCCAAGTTTGGTCCAAATCGGTCAAACGGTGTGGATTTGTATAAGGACCAAACAAACAAACAAACAAAAAAAACCGACAGACACGTGATTTATATATATATATATATATATATATATATATATATATATATACATATATTCTAGCTCTTACCCGGAGTGCCATGCTTCACCTACTTTCTTCATCTAGAAATGCTAGAAAATATCACCCCCCCCGAATCAAGTTTGAGTGCCAAGTTTAGTCAAAATTGGTCAAATGGTGTGGATTTAAATAAAGAAAATACAGACAGACAGTTGGTATACTTTTTTGACCAAGCCTATGACATTCACTGGATCAAGACCAACCTGTCAAAATCTTTCATATGGTGTGAATTTTAATATGGATCAAACATACAGACAGACAGATGGTAGACGTTTTTGACCTAGACTACGTGACTCCACGGATCCAGATCTAACTGAGTGCCAAGTATGGACAAAATCGGTCGAACTGTGTGGATTTGTATAAGTAACTAACATAAAGACAGATACCTGGTAGACGTTTTTGGCCTAGTCTACGAGACTTCCCGGGTCAAGAGCTACCTGTGTGCCAAGTTTGGACAAAATCGGTCGAACTGTGTGGATTTGTATAAGTAACTAACATAAAGACAGATACCTGGTAGGCGTTTTTGGCCTAGTCTACGAGACTTCCCGGATCAAGAGCTTCCTGTGTGCCAAGTTTGGTCTAAATCGGTCAAACGGCGTGGAAGGACGGTTGTATAAGGGTCAATTCACGTCAAATCTCCCAATATTAATATATGTCCGTGCCATCATATCTCAGGTGTTTTTTAAAATTGGTTCATGAATAGAGATGTATTAGATAATCTCAAATTAATTTTTTCAGATTTTTTTATCAAAAATTGAACCAGGGGGAATTTTTTGAAATTCTTGTTTTTTTGCAAGATTTTGTTTACTGTCTTTCTGATAACAGTTTTGAAAAACATTTGTGTTTTACTTTGTTTTCAACAAATCCGGCTGTTCTTGGTATCAAATTAAAGCTAATCCTTTTCTCTATCAAAATAAGCTATAATAGTGATACTATAGGCAATAGTGTCATACCACTAATCGCGCAAAGTTATTTTTTATACTTTTTCATTAGGTAGGTTCAGTAAGTCATACCTCAGAAATCGCAATTACCACATGCATCATAATTTTTTTCTAGAATGATCAAACAATGTACTAGTTATGTTCGAAAAATAAAAAATGACTTTTTGGCAGTTATGAAAAAAAAAAAATTCTTAGGTAAACTACTTCGTAAAAAGGTAAATTTAAAGTTTTTCTGAGCTCAAAGTAACTCAACACATTTATTACAACCAATAAAACTATAACCTATTATATTACAAGGACATTTGACATTAATTTCAGATTATTCACAATTAGGTACCTAATTTTCATAGTGGAAAGTCATATCGTAGTTTCTGTAAATTTTGGATTCAGTTATATGCTGTGATCCAGTTATGAAACACAAAAAGAATGTGTGTAAAGATCTTAGCACTGTTTCTCTTCCAATAAAAAAAAAAAAATATAACAAAAAAAAATGTGAACAACAGTTTGATCTAGGTGAAATAATATGTGTTTCTTGTAGAAACGCCGTCTACACACCAGAGTTTTTTGTTTTTTTGTCACGAAACTTGGTATATAGTATTCCCCTAGCAAATGATTGAACGAGTTCGTTAACCAGCAAAATTGGTTCATCTCCTGACACAAAGTAGTTATTTTTGATAAAAAAAAATCTGAAAAAATTAATTTGAGATTATCTCATACATCTCTATTCATGAAAAAATTTTGAAAAATATCTGAGATATGACGGCACATAGCACTGGTCGTTTTGACATGAAATGACCCATAAGGAACTAACAGACAAACTGACAGGTGATTTTTATATACATAGATATAAAAATCAGTCTCTTAACAGGCCAAGAGGGACCGGGAGGGGGTAGAGGGCAGCTTCCCATTAATAAATTAATTAATGGATGGTTTGGCCTAGAGACGACTGAGGCCCCGAATCCAACTCACAAACGAAGACACTAGACGATAAAATCGTTGGTGTGCTCAAACTTTGAACTCAGGTCCTCTATTCTAAATTTTACCTTCTTCTTTCAAAATATTTTTTGTTATATATTAAAAATTGTCGCCTGCAGACATTCGCCCGTGGTAAAACAGGGTCTCCGTTCATCAGACACAGCACCTCTATTTTGTTTTTGAAGAATAAAAACTTTTCTTTTTTTTTTTGGGATACTTTACCATTCCATATAAAACTTATGACATATCTAAATATAAAAAAAGTACGTGACTGTTTGTTTGTCTGTTTTTTCCTTATGCAAATCCACTCCGTTTGACCGATTTTGACCAAACTTGGGACACAGGTAGGTCTTGATCTCGGGACGTGTTATAGGCTAGTTTAAAATCGCCTAGGACTTATAGTTTGGAGGTCACGGGTTCGAAACTGAGAACCCGAAAAGTTAAGGATTTGTGTTATTAGATTTAATATTACTTATTCGGTTTCTATTTTATTTTGGCTTTTCTAGATGCAGAAAGTAGGTGTAGCATGGCACGCCGCACACTGGGCCAATCGACTTTTCGTGTTTCAAAAAAGGCTACAGCCTCCAAATCTTAACCGATTTCAATGCATTTTGTTTTAAATGAAAGCTAATCAAATTTAGAACAACTTTGTCTCAAACCCTGATTAGACTTGGAAAAAAATCAAAATCTATTTTCAAATCATTCAAAAATCATATTATTTCAATTAACCTCATTGTTGAATTGAGATAAATTTACGTTTTGAAGATGTCAGTCTGATTTTTCCCAAGTCTAATCGGGTTTTGAATGTTTAATTTCAACGATATGAGTGCTGATATTAAGTTAGATGAAAAATATAATATTATTTTATGTTCAATTGTAAGAGTTTTTGAATTATTTACACGTAATTTAATAAACAGAGGAAACAAAAAAACAAAAATCTGGTCAGACAAAGTTTTTTAAATTTTATTAGCTTTCGTTTAAAACAAATTGCTTAGAAATCGGTTAAGATTTGGAGACAGTAGGCTTTGTTGAAACACGAAAATTCGTTTTGCCCCATTGTGCGCCGGGTAACAGCTTTGTAGAATTGAAAAATATTGACTTATTTGTTATTCATAAATTGGAGAAAATTAGTTTGATTTTTATCACAGAAGGTAGTATTACTCGTTAAACGACGTTGGGCGTGGCAACTTACCTAGAAATGCTCTATTCCTCTACTAATGGAGCTATAGTACGCCCACAAACATAGAAACATTGTAGCGTGCACGCGCTGCATATATCCCACGTGTGGGAAGGCCTAGCTCATCTCCAGCCACGCCCACCCTTGTTCTTTAGTAAGCGGGCGAAAAATCGGGATATAAACGGAAACTGTAATCTGTAGTGATTCAAATAGTGCACTCATGACAAGTTCACTAAGGACCCACTCCTTCGAGCTGTTCATGATTCGCTGGGGACATTACAGCTACTGGGCAAACAAGTTTCGTTCATATGGATTCCAGGCCATGCAGGAATCCTAGGAAATGAAAAAGCTGATATCCTAGCTAAGGAAGCGACTTCAATGGCCCTCCCGGCGAATTCTTGCTCACACCCGGGAGACGTGAAACGCCAAATAAAAGAACTATTATGGGAACAGTGGCAAAGAAGATGGGAAACAAGCACAACCCACTTGAGGACTTTTTATCCCTCAGTTCGCTCTACAATAGTCCACGATGACCTTTGTAGACGAGACTCAGTGGTAATAACAAGGCAGCGTATTGGACACACACGTCTAACACATGGCCATCATCTTGTCGGTAGGCGTCGTCCAACGTGTAATCATTGTGGTGATGTACTTACCGTGGATCATATTTTAGCGGAATGCTCCCAGTTACAAAGAGCCAGGGATAGGTTTGATATTAACAGTAGAGACATTTTGAATAAAACAGAAAAATATCAGAATATTATTGATTACCTTAAATTTATTAAAGCACACAAACATATCTAAACATGTAACATCCCTTGAAATAAAAAATATATATAGAAATTTAGATTAAAATATAATATTGTAAAATATAAACATTAGTAATGATTCTAACATTATATAATATTCGGCTAACTTAAACAGTAGGGTATTGTGCTAAAGGCCATTGTAGTCGACGCACAATAAATTCTAAAAAAAAAAAAAAAACAGAAACGCATTAAGATAACGCAATTCCTGTGAGTCAGAATTTTTCTTTGTATCTCAAGAAATTGATCATGTTTGCTGGGTACCTTCTGAAGAATTTGCTTAGTTATGGAGCTCCTGCGTGAATTTTAAGCATAACAAAGCGAAAAGTAACATCTAATTGGTGACTGCTGCCGACCTGGCCTGTGTTGCAACCGTTACATCAGAAAGAGACCTCGCACATCTCCGTGAGGGGGCACTGGGTCTCAAACCAGGAAACACAATCTCTCATCTCACTCAACACTAAGTCACTCTTCACTCATTTTTCTTAACTTCATTAGATAGTATTTTCCCATTCAAGGAATAGAAAAATATATTATTTCATGAGGAAAAGACACCTCAAACAGCCAATCAGCTCTGGAAGGAGAAATATGACGCTCATTAATATTGTATGATATTTATTGTTTTTCAAAGAAGAAAAAGTCGTAAACAAATAAAGAACTGCAATTATTTAGGGAATCTGCCAGCAGCATGGAGGTTAGGAAAGCAATAATATTGAAAAAAAAACAAGAAATATTTCTTTTAGAGCCTTCTGCTCAAATTCAGGAACATAAATATGCTTTAGGTCCACCCGACAAACCTATGTAATGTACTGTATAACATATAGTCTTATTTTACGTACATGGCCACCGCGCATACGCGATCGCCAGCGGACACCTTCTTGTGATAGGGGTGGCTCTAGACAAACAATTCTGGGGGGGGGGGCTAATTTAGTATGGGCTGTGCCTGGGGGTCTAGAATCAAATTTTTATAATCAGGCACCTGGAAATCATTAAGGAAGTATTAATTTACCTACACAATTTATTTTTCTAACTTAATCGAAAAAGATTGTGAATTTTCATTCTGGGGGGCTAAGCCTCTCCCCCCTTTAGGTGCCACTGCTTGTGACACTTTTTTGTAACGCTAGATCCACCCGATAAACCTATGTAATGTAATCTATAACATACAGTCTTCGTACATGGCCACTGCGCATGCGCGAACGCCAGCGTACACTTTTTTGTGACTCATAGTCTTTTTTTCGTACATGGCCACTGCGCATGCTAGAACGCCAGCCGACTCTTTTTTATGACATATAGAGTTTTCTTTTTCGTACAAAAATCTGACTAGTCCACTCAACCAATCATGAGATTCTTACCCGGATTCTTCGTTCTATTATCAAAATTTAAGGACTTCGTGATTTAAGATGTCTGAAGAGGAACCTAAACCGGTTCAAAACGTCGCAATTATAACTGCAATTATAACTGCTTATATGTTTTAAACAATTTTGGGGAGGAACTCCTGATAGTTATTTCAATAATTTTTTTTCCTAATATATCCTCAACTCCAAACTAAACCTTAATTCAAATATCATAGTTTAAATGAGTGTCAGACGTTTGAAACGATTTTCAACAGAATCAAAAGAAATAGTTCAGATGTAATTGTGAAAAAATAAACGTTGAAAGTTGGTGTAAAATAAACTCAAAATGTTAAGTGAAGCTTAGCACAATATATTAGTGAAAAACGCTTAAGCTGTTTCTGAGATTAGCATGCACAAACGCATATACAAACAGACACAAATTCTAACAATCAATGTTTTGGGTGCTTTGGTAATAATATTTTTTCCCATATATCTTCCATGTAGAGACAGCGATCCGTTACATTTTTAGCGCGGTTCCTCCCTCCCCCATAGGGAGGAACCCCGCTTATAGGGTTGATACAATGAAACAATCCGGAAGTGCCGACTAGAAAATTTCGCGTTTCAGAACCCCTAGAGACCGAAAATAACGGTGGTTCAAATTTGTATATATATACATGTATATATTTATTTATATATATATATATATATATATATATATATATATATATATATATATATATATATATATATATATTTGTCTGTTCGCTCTCTAGATAGAAGACGAATGGTCCGATTTCGATGAAATTTGGTACAAAAATCCTTCGTCTAATTTGAAAGGTCAAGTTCGTTAACCAGCAAAATCCGCCTACTGGAAGATGGCGTTTGGGGCGAAATTCGCGCAAAAAAAATCGTAACGCTTACGTTTTTGAGTTCATAAGCTTCTAAGTACTCGTTTTATATGATTCCTGGGCTAGGAAAACGAATGAAACCATTTTCAAGGTGATAGCTTTAACCGTTTTCGAGAAAATTGGAAAAATATTTTTTGAATACCGTTTTTGGTTTGGGTACTTAGAATCATGGGATTCAGTTGAAACATTTTCTACTTGTTCTACTTTCATCAAAACTAATATGTTGAAATTTTGGTTACGTTTGGAGTTAAGGAAGGGGTAGAATAAAATATTTTATTAACAGACATAAAAAGTTTTAGTAACTTTGTTTACTTTCATTGATATCTCGAAAAAGGTTGAGAATCTTCGTAAACGGAAGAATACCATTAGAAAGCTTATTAAATGATCTAAAAAAAAGGTTGTAATGAAAGTTTTGATTAGGCGATGTCAATCGGAGAAATAAGAGCTTAAAACTTTAAAGTAATTGATTTCGCTTATTCGAACTGTTCTTTTTGTCTGTTTTTTATTCCTTGTTATTTTTTAATTGCTTATTGTTGGATAATGTATTTGAAAATAAAACAGGTTAAGAAAAATAAGAAAAACAATTTAATGTTAGAGATATGGATTTCCAAGATATATAGCTTTTCAACTGCCTAGCGTCCTTCCTAGGGAGGGTTCTTTGTCTTTGATTTTGGTACTTAGAATTATGGGATACAGTTGAAACATTTTCTGGATGTTGGAGTTTCATCAACACTAATATGTTGACATTTTTGTTACGTTTAGAGTAAAGGAAGGGTTAGAATAAAATATTTTATTAACAGACAAAAAAAGTTTTGGTAACTTTGTATAATTTCGTTAGTATCTCGAAAACCGTTGAAAATCTTGTGAAGCGGAAGATTACCATTCGGAAGCTTACTAAATGCTCTACAAAAAAGGTTCTGAAGAAAGTTTTAATTAGGCGATGTCAATCGGAGAAAAAAAGTGCTTAAAGCTTTAAATTAATTGATTTCGTTTATTCCAATGGTTCTTTTTGTCTGTTTTATTTCTTGTTATTTTTTAATTGCTTATAGTTGGATAATGTATTTGACAATAAAACTGGTTAAGTAAAATAACAAAAACTAGCGGGTCTGTTTCTAGTGTAGCTGACCCTTCCAGGTAAGATTGTAAATCATGACCTTTCAAGACTTTACTACTCACAGGAATGGCGTTAGTGACCTTAAGGGTACACGCCATTATAATAATTAATTAAAAAAAAAGACTGGTGGAACCAAAATAATAACTGCTTCTATTTTAATCTTTCCAAATTAGACTAGGGATATGAACAGAACCGCGCTAAGATGATGCAGTCCTGCAAGACGGACTTTTACTATATTTATAGATAAACGATTGATTTATAAGGACGAAAACCAATTAGGTGTAATGGCTAACTTTTACTCAACATATAAATGAAGTATTAGCAATCAGGGAATAGTTGGGATTCGGCTAAGAAAACCAATTAGGTGTAATGGCTAACTTTTACTCAACATATAAATGAAGTATTAGCAATCAGGGAATAGTTGGGATTCGGCTAAGAAAACCAATTAGGTGTAATGGCTAACTTTTACTCAACATATAAATGAAGTATTAGCAATCAGGGAATAGTTGGGATTCGGCTAAGAAAACCAATTAGGTGTAATGGCTAACTTTTACTCAACATATAAATGAAGTATCAGCAATCAGGGAATAGTTGGGATTCGGCTAAGAAAACCAATTAGGTGTAATGGCTAACTTTTACTCAACATATAAATGAAGTATTAGCAATCAGGGAATAGTTGGGATTCGGCTAAGAAAACCAATTAGGTGTAATGGCTAACTTTTACTCAACATATAAATGAAGTATTAGCAATCAGGGAATAGTTGGGATTCGGCTAAGAAAACCAATTAGGTGTAATGGCTAACTTTTACTCAACATATAAATGAAGTATTAGCAATCAGGGAATAGTTGGGATTCGGCTAAGAAAACCAATTAGGTGTAATGGCTAACTTTTACTCAACATATAAATGAAGTATTAGCAATCAGGGAATAGTTGGGATTCGGCTAAGAAAACATCAATACGATTTTTATTTTAAAAAAATCTATATTCAGGACGTTTCGGCTACTCTTTGGTAGCCTTCGTCAGCTAAAATGACAAGAAACAAAGAAAAAACAGAAATTAATGCACAGAAAAAAGGTTTACCAGTAAGATAAATGACAAATCAAGGTCTATAAATACAGATCAACTTATTATAAAAGAACAATTTGTTATTAGAATATTAGAAAAATTATGTTATTAATAAACCGGTAAAGTGAACATAGTTGTATATCTAGTAATTAGTTCTAGAAAATCAATAGAAACATAAAACACATTTTTAATGAGGTATATACAAGTAAATAGGTACTAATAATAATATCAATTTTTTTTTAGAGATTAAGGTACTACATACCAGTGTTGGGCGAAAATTATTCAGAATGATGAATAACGATTAATGAATAAATGTATTATTTTATTCATGAATGAAGAATAATTACTTGTATTCATTATTCGTTATTCTGTGAATGAATTTTATGTTTTATTCACAAATTATTCGAATGATCAATCAGAATAAACATGTTTTAGTGAATAATGATAGATTTATTATGATGTTGGCTGCCAGAAATATGTATATATATGAGTGTTTGAGTAGGATTAATCAGTAGACCATCTAGAAATAAATAATAACGAATGATGAATAACGAATAGTTCCGTGAATAATTCATGATGTACAGTCTGAATAAGATAATTCAGTGAATTATTCATCATTCACTAAAAGTTTATTCGAATAATCATTCGAATAATGCCGGAAAACGTCCTGAATATAGATTTTTTTTTACATAAATCTTATTGATGTTTTCTTAGCCGAATCCCAACTATTCCCTGATCGCTTATCACCTCCACGGCTATCTAATCTTCATGATAAATGAAGTATGTAATAAAGCGAATAAAGCCCTTTGCCAAATATACCCCTATTTCAACAGAAAGTCTAAGTTAAGCTCTCAAAATAAAATACAATTATACAAATCCTGCATTTGATCAATATTAACGTATGCTTGTCCCGTCTGCAGTTCTACATGTAATAGTAACTAAAAAGAATTACAAATTTTCCAAAATAAATGTATAAGAATCACAAATAACTTACCCAGATACACCAAAATAGAAACACTTCATAACATATCCAATATTCCGCACATTAAATTCTTCATATATAAGCTCACAAATAAGTTTTTTAAGTCTTAGTATGGGTGGCGAGCTATCCACACATGGGGATTTAGTGGCCCCTGAGGAGGTGGCATAAAGGCCACGAAACATGTAGGGCGTGCCAAAAATAGAATAGTACATAAAATGGAGTACTATTATTTCGACCTGTGCCATATTTATAAAACATAAATAAGTTTTTTAAAGCATGCAGAGGAAAACCTAACCCACTGATTAAGAATATAGATAACTATAGTAAAAAAAGTAAAAGTAGTACTTAAAGGTATGTAAATAAAAGGACAAAACATATATTATTGAAATAAGTATAACAGACTATTCCGAGTGCATGCTAAGAACTGGATTATACTATCAGGAGTGTGATAACTAAACATAAACATTAACTCATTAATCCCTAACTGTATATTCTATTGTATGTTATCGGCAATGTATAGAAGCTAGGCATTATATATAATGCCTAAGCAGTTTAGGCAAAGTATTAGATTTTACAACATATTACAGACATTGTCTAGGCATTATATATAATGCCTAAGCAGTTTAGGCAAAGTATAGAAAGTATTAGTTTTTACAACATATTACAGACATTGTCTAGGCATTCTATATAATGCCTAAGCAGTTTAGGCAAAGTATAGAAAGTATTAGATTTTACAACATATTACAGACATTGTCTAGGCATTCTATATAATGCCTAAGCAGTTTAGGCAAAGTATAGAAAGTATTAGTTTTTACAACATATTACAGACATTGTCTAGGCATTCTATATAATGCCTAAGCAGTTTAGGCAAAGTATAGAAAGTATTAGTTTTTACAACATATTACAGGCATTGCCTAGGCATTCTATATAATGCCTAAGCAGTTTAGGCAAAGTATAGAAAGTATTAGTTTTTACAACATATTACAGACATTGTCTAGGCATTCTATATAATGCCTAAGCAGTTTAGGCAAAGTATAGAAAGTATTAGTTTTTACAACATATTACAGACATTGTCTAGGCATTCTATATAATGCCTAAGCAGTTTAGGCAAACTATAGAAAGTATTAGTTTTTATAACATATTACAGACATTGCCTAGGCATTCTATATAATGCCTAAGCAGTTTAGGCAAAGTATAGAAAGTATTAGTTTTTACAACATATTACAGACATTGTCTAGGCATTCTATATAATGCCTAAGCAGTTTAGGCAAACTATAGAAAGTATTAGTTTTTACAACATATTACAGACATTGCCTAGGCATTCTATATAATACCTAAGCAGTTTAGGCAAACTATAGAAAGTATTAGATTTTACAACATATTACAGGCATTGCCTAGGCATTCTATATAATGCCTAAGCAGTTTAGGCAAACTATAGAAAGTATTAGATTTTACAACATATTACAGGCATTGCCTGGGCATTCTATATAATGCCTAAGCAGTTTAGGCAAACTATAGAAAGTATTAGATTTTACAACATATTACAGGCATTGCCTGGGCATTCTATATAATGCCTAAGCAGTTTAGGCAAAGTATAGAAAGTATTAGATTTTACAACATATTACAGGCATTGCCTGGGCATTCTATATAATGCCTAAGCAGTTTAGGCAAAGTATAGAAAGTATTAGTTTTTACAACATATTACAGACATTGCCTAGGCATTCTATATAATGCCTAAGCAGTTTAGGCAAAGTATAGAAAGTATTAGTTTTTACAACATATTACAGGCATTGCTTAGGCATTCTATATAATGCCTAAGCAGTTTAGGCAAAGTATAGAAAGTATTAGTTTTTACAACATATTACAGACATTGCCTAGGCATTCTATATAATGCCTAAGCAGTTTAGGCAAAGTATAAAAAGTATTAGTTTTTACAACATATTACAGACATTGCCTAGGCATTGTATAAAATGCCTAGGTATTCTATAGAATCCCTGTTGATTATTTGGCATTGTATAAAATTAAAAAGGTTTTGAGTTTACTCTTTACACTTTAACCTAGGTAATTTGAATAACTTTAAAAATTGGCTAAAAAAAAGCTGTTTTCGTACGGCAAACAATTTAATTAAAACAATATATTAAGTGAGATTGTTATTTAAATATTTAGCTACTTGTTGGAGCAGGGCTGAGTATTGTCACACTTAGAATTCCATTTTCTTAGCTCTTTTACACATTTACACTCTGTAATCTTGTCACTTATTCACTCCTAGAAGCTATATATTCTCTCTTTCATACTTTGCCTAAGCACAGTAGGCATTCTATATAATCCCTAGGGAAAGTATGAAATACGCTTTATTTCACACATTGCCGGCTGGATTTAGGCATTCTATATAATCCCTGGGGAAAGTATGAAATACGCTTTATTTCACACATTGCCGGCTGGATTTAGGCATTCTATATAATCCCTAGGGAAAGTATGAAATACGCTTTATTTCACACATTGCCGGCTGGATTTAGGCATTCTATAGAATGCCTAGGGAAAGTATGAAATAAGCTTTATTTCATACATTGCCGGCTGGATTTAGGCATTCTATATAATCCCTAGGGAAAGTATGAAATACGCTTTATTTCATACACAGCCGGCTGGATTTAGGCATTCTATATAATCCCTAGGGAAAGTATGAAATACGCTTTATTTCACACATTGCCGGCTGGATTTAGGCATTCTATATAATCCCTAGGGAAAGTATGAAATACGCTTTATTTCACACATTGCCGGCTGGATTTAGGCATTCTATAGAATGCCTAGGGAAAGTATGAAATAAGCTTTATTTCATACATTGCCGGCTGGATTTAGGCATTCTATAGAATCCCTAGGGAAAGTATGAAATAAGCTTTATTTCACACATTGCCGGCTGGATTTAGGCATTCTATATAATCCCTAGGGAAAGTATGAAATAAGCTTTATTTCATACATTGCCGGCTGGATTTAGGCATTCTATAGAATCCCTAGGGAAAGTATGAAATAAGCTTTATTTCACACATTGCCGGCTGGATTTAGGCATTCTATATAATCCCTAGGGAAAGTATGAAATAAGCTTTATTTCATACATTGCCGGCTGGATTTAGGCATTCTATAGAATGCCTAGGGAAAGTATGAAATAAGCTTTATTTCACACATTGCCGGCTGGATTTAGGCATTCTATATAATCCCTAGGGAAAGTATGAAATAAGCTTTATTTCATACACAGCCGGCTGGATTTAGGCATTCTATATAATCCCTAGGGAAAGTATGAAATACGCTTTATTTCACACATTGCCGGCTGGATTTAGGCATTCTATAGAATCCCTAGGGAAAGTATGAAATAAGCTTTATTTCATACACAGCCGGCTGGATTTAGGCATTCTATATAATCCCTAGGGAAAGTATGAAATACGCTTTATTTCACACATTGCCGGCTGGATTTAGGCATTCTATAGAATCCCTAGGGAAAGTATGAAATAAGCTTTATTTCACACATTGCCGGCTGGATTTAGGCATTCTATATAATCCCTAGGGAAAGTATGAAATAAGCTTTATTTCATACATTGCCGGCTGGATTTAGGCATTCTATAGAATCCCTAGGGAAAGTATGAAATAAGCTTTATTTCACACATTGCCGGCTGGATTTAGGCATTCTATATAATCCCTAGGGAAAGTATGAAATAAGCTTTATTTCACACATTGCCGGCTGGATTTAGGCATTCTATATAATCCCTAGGGAAAGTATGAAATACGCTTTATTTCACACATTGCCGGCTGGATTTAGGCATTCTATAGAATCCCTAGGGAAAGTATGAAATAAGCTTTATTTCACACATTGCCGGCTGGATTTAGGCATTCTATATAATCCCTAGGGAAAGTATGAAATAAGCTTTATTTCATACATTGCCGGCTGGATTTAGGCATTCTATATAATCCCTAGGGAAAGTATGAAATACGCTTTATTTCATACACAGCCGGCTGGATTTAGGCATTCTATATAATCCCTAGGGAAAGTATGAAATAAGCTTTATTTCATACAGTGCCGGCTGGATTTAGGCATTCTATATAATCCCTAGGGAAAGTATGAAATACGCTTTATTTCATACACAGCCGGCTGGATTTAGGCATTCTATAGAATCCCTAGGGAAAGTATGAAATAAGCTTTATTTCATACAGTGCCGGCTGGATTTAGGCATTCTATATAATCCCTAGGGAAAGTATGAAATAAGCTTTATTTCACACATTGCCGGCTGGATTTAGGCATTCTATAGAATCCCTAGGGAAAGTATGAAATACGCTTTATTTCACACATTGCCGGCTGGATTTAGGCATTCTATATAATCCCTAGGGAAAGTATGAAATAAGCTTTATTTCACACATTGCCGGCTGGATTTAGGCATTCTATATAATCCCTAGGGAAAGTATGAAATAAGCTTTATTTCACACATTGCCGGCTGGATTTAGGCATTCTATAGAATCCCTAGGGAAAGTATGAAATAAGCTTTATTTCATACAGTGCCGGCTGGATTTAGGCATTCTATATAATCCCTAGGGAAAGTATGAAATAAGCTTTATTTCACACATTGCCGGCTGGATTTAGGCATTCTATAGAATCCCTAGGGAAAGTATGAAATAAGCTTTATTTCATACAGTGCCGGCTGGATTTAGGCATTCTATATAATCCCTAGGGAAAGTATGAAATAAGCTTTATTTCACACATTGCCGGCTGGATTTAGGCATTCTATAGAATCCCTAGGGAAAGTATGAAATAAGCTTTATTTCATACAGTGCCGGCTGGATTTAGGCATTCTATAGAATCCCTAGGGAAAGTATGAAATAAGCTTTATTTCATACATTGCCGGCTGGATTTAGGCATTCTATATAATCCCTAGGGAAAGTATGAAATAAGCTTTATTTCACACATTGCCGGCTGGATTTAGGCATTCTATATAATCCCTAGGGAAAGTATGAAATACGCTTTATTTCACACATTGCCGGCTGGATTTAGGCATTCTATATAATCCCTAGGGAAAGTATGAAATAAGCTTTATTTCACACATTGCCGGCTGGATTTAGGCATTCTATAGAATCCCTAGGGAAAGTATGAAATAAGCTTTATTTCATACAGTGCCGGCTGGATTTAGGCATTCTATAGAATCCCTAGGGAAAGTATGAAATAAGCTTTATTTCATACATTGCCGGCTGGATTTAGGCATTCTATAGAATCCCTAGGGAAAGTATGAAATAAGCTTTATTTCATACATTGCCGGCTGGATTTAGGCATTCTATAGAATCCCTAGGGAAAGTATGAAATAAGCTTTATTTCATACATTGCCGGCTGGATTTAGGCATTCTATAGAATCCCTAGGGAAAGTATGAAATAAGCTTTATTTCACACATTGCCGGCTGGATTTAGGCATTCTATAGAATCCCTAGGGAAAGTATGAAATAAGCTTTATTTCATACATTGCCGGCTGGATTTAGGCATTCTATAGAATCCCTAGGGAAAGTATGAAATAAGCTTTATTTCATACATTGCCGGCTGGATTTAGGCATTCTATAGAATCCCTAGGGAAAGTATGAAATAAGCTTTATTTCACACATTGCCGGCTGGATTTAGGCATTCTATAGAATCCCTAGGGAAAGTATGAAATAAGCTTTATTTCATACATTGCCGGCTGGATTTAGGCATTCTATAGAATGCCTAGGGAAAGTATGAAATAAGCTTTATTTCATACATTGCCGGCTGGATTTAGGCATTCTATAGAATCCCTAGGGAAAGTATGAAATAAGCTTTATTTCATACATTGCCGGCTGGATTTAGGCATTCTATAGAATCCCTAGGGAAAGTATGAAATAAGCTTTATTTCACACATTGCCGGCTGGATTTAGGCATTCTATAGAATCCCTAGGGAAAGTATGAAATACGCTTTATTTCATACATTGCCGGCTGGATTTAGGCATTCTATAGAATGCCTAGGGAAAGTATGAAATACGCTTTATTTCATACATTGCCGGCTGGATTTAGGCATTCTATAGAATCCCTAGGGAAAGTATGAAATAAGCTTTATTTCATACATTGCCGGCTGGATTTAGGCATTCTATAGAATGCCAAGGGAAAGTATGAAATACGCTTTATTTCACACATTGCCGGCTGGATTTAGGCATTCTATAGAATCCCTAGGGAAAGTATGAAATAAGCTTTATTTCACACATTGCCGGCTGGATTTAGGCATTCTATAGAATGCCAAGGCGTTGTATACATTGCCTGATTATATACTTTGCCGGTAACTTACAATACTTATTATCATTAACTATTTTCTTTTCAATTAATGAATTTTATATTCACTATTATAAAGACATAAGGCAAGGAAATGAAGAAGATAACATTCCTTGCATTAAACTAATTTTTTTTTTTTTTTTTTTTTTTTTTTTGCTAATAGCACATTAACTATTTGGCTATTAGCGCCGGGCCATCTACAGGTTGCCACCCTTTTCTAATGCCAACAGCACGTGGTCGGTCACCCATTCACGTACTGACCACACCCGACGTTGCTTAACTTCGGTGACCTATGGGAACGGGTGTATTCAACGTGGTATGGCCGTTGGCTATTAAACTAATTGTCAATAATATTGTAGCTAATTTGTTTTTAATTGTAAATTTAACCTTGTGGTCTGAAGGTACACAATGATAATAATAATAATAATTAAGATTCGGTGTTAATAGCCCTAATGTTGATGCGCCGTTAAACACACAAAAAAAATTAATAAAGAGTTAATAAAAAAAATGGACAAAGACCCATTTATCTACTTTATCAATTTACAACAATTATTTTGAAAAGGCTCAGTTTACTATCGTGTTACAGATTCCTTCTACAATATTAAAATATTGGAATATTAGTAGAGAGCGCTAATAAATCCTAGTTCTCTCTGACAGTTGGATATTTCTATCCATAAATAATTCTCTATAAATACTTTAATAATCGTTATTTCTCAGGGAATTCCTCAAGCATTACTCAAGGATTTATGTAATGTTAAATAACTATGTTGGTTTGGTATTCTTGATTGAAATCATCATGAGTAAAGACACCTGACCCCGAGAGGATAGCAAATTGCTGACTATTTACTCACATTAAGCCTTACTCAATCATGTGTCATTCTAAGATCTCTTATCTATAAGACATAATCTTGTCGTAGGGAGAATTTTTATTATAATCATATACAGGGTGGCCCAGATAAGCGGGCCACAAGAGAAATAACTTCTAAACGGGTTGAGATATCAAAATTTTTCAAAGGGGTAAAGTTGTAGTTGAGATCTCTAAAATGGTGCCCTTTGAAATGAAAAAATAACACTTCTAAAGGCTCAAATAGGCCTTTAAAGGGAAGGGTTACCTTTTTACCCATATTTTGCATTATATTTTTAAAATGTACTAACAATACAAGGAAGAAACGTACAAACGGGGTTTCGATGCGTCAAGTAGTTCTCTGTAAAAATACGTTTTCATTTGCATGTATTCCTCATCTGAAATAACAAAAAAGGCACTTGAATTTATTTAAATAGTATTTTTCTTAAGTAACGGCTAATTCAGCTTAGGAGAATGTGTTCAGCATTGAAAATTGTATTTATTGTAAAAAAAAAAAAAAAAAAAAAAAAAAAAAAAAAAAAAAAAAAACAATCATTCATTATTTGTGATCTGTAATATTGGCCTAAAGCTCCAATTTTTATGTTGTTTTTTTTCACTAATGGGAATCGTTTTGTTGAGTGCTGAACACATTCTCCCTTAACAGAGAACTACTTAACGCATCGTAACCCCGTTTGCACGGTTCTTCCTTGTTTTGTTAGTACATTTTAAAAATTTATTGCAAAATATGAGTAAAGAGATAACCCTTCCCTTCAAAGGCCTATTTCAGCCCTTAGATGTGTTATTTTCTCATTTCCGAGAACACCATTTTATATATCTCGACAAAAACTACAACTAAGCCCCTATGAAAAAGTTTGATAAACCGTTTAGTAGTTATTTCTGATGTGGCCCGGTTAAACGGGTTTTTTCCCTTGGTTTACCTTACACTTTAGTTGGTTGTGTTTTAAATTACATTAAACAGTAATGAAATTATTTTGGAATTTTTAATCACATTTAACACTAAAATAAATAATTCTACTAAATAAGTTAAGTAAATGGGAAAATATTTGTAACAGTGGTTTCCTAGAGCGAATGATGGGAAGGCAGAAAGAGTAACATTCTTAGGACATAGTTTCCTCTGCAGACAATCTTCCTTTCTTTGAGATTCCATTGGAATATGTCCCGCAGGAACTGTACCATGTTATCGCGATTTTGTTTTTTAGCAAGTGTCATTTATAGGCTTGAAATAGTTCAACAGCATCTCTAAGAAAAGCGAGATTCCAGGCGCCACAATGCACTGGAAACTGACAGTACCTCTAAGCGGAAATATCTCACTCCACCTCCTCGCTTAGTCCGAAGGAACGGTCCATTACAGAATTGTTTCTCATTTCCTTGCATCGTTTTACTGAAATATTAAAAACTAAAAACATCTAGGCTATTAGCGCCGGGCTATCTACCGGTTACCACCCTCCCTTAACATCCATTGTAGAGCAGGGAAATGTTTCTACGGGCCTTCAAATGAGAAAAATCTCTGCAGACGGGACTCGAACCCCCATCTCCCGACGGAGAACCCAACCCCTTATCCGCTATATATATATATATTCAAAAAAGTCCGACTCGCAGGAACTGCAGCATCTTAGCGCAGTTCCGTTCATGTCCCTAGTGCCATTTGATAAGCTTAGAAAAGAAATAAACTTATTTTTTTTTATATATCTCGTGAAAATTGTCAAAATCCTCTCGAACATCTCGAATAAAAGTGATATTAAGGCGTCAGGGACACCGACAGTAGCTAAATTTAACAGAGAAGCGGAAATTACAGAATCTGGCTCTCATTCTAAAGCAAAGCTCTATAAATCAATACAAAATATGCCTAATAAAGCCTTTCTAGAGGATACAGAAGCATGGGCGTATATGAGGGGGGGTGGCTGAGGGGGCTGCAGCCCCTCCCGAAATTTTGAATTCATGATAAAAACTTCTCGTAAAACCCTTAAAAATAAATTAAATAAGATCACTTAGTTCATAAAACATATTTTATTTTACGTGTAATAGCGTTTTAGTTGCCTAAAACTATTCCAAGCTCTAAATATTTAGTATTCCATACCCTGGAAATGGTCTCAGCCCCCCCCCGAAATTGTTTTTATATACGCCCATGTACAGAAGGATCAAGAAGAAGTACACAAGATTGAGTAGAATACCCTGCCTAATATAGCCTATATAGAATAATATGCTGAATAAAACCTATCTAGTTAATACACAAGGACAAATAAAAGTCTTGACGAATAACAAGTCAAGAAAAAAAACTTTATTTAACAAAATAAAACAAAGTTTAGTTGCCCAACTACAATAGAATAATATACCTAATTAAGTCTATGGAGTACATACAAATGGACCAAAAACAAGTCTTGTGGAATATTGTTTTTTTTCTAATTAAATACTTTTTATCAATATTTAGTATATAACCTTTGTTGAAAACTATTGATTGCTAATTGATGAATCGGTTTACAACTAAGTAGTCTTTATGAATATTTAGTATATAACCTATGTTTGGATCTGTGTTTTTGGGGTGCTCTCCGCCTAGGCTTTGTATTTGTGTCGGCAGATACCTGGGGTATATTTACAGCTCTTGAGGATTAACTCTTAGCAGGTAAATTTCCTGCGGCCCCCTTGTTTCTACGGGCATTGAACCGCCATATTCGCTCATAGTAACTAACCGTTGTGAAGTTTATTTTTTGGATTTAGGACTTAATTTACATATGTAGACTAAATCATAGCAAGAAGTAATCCTCCGTCGTCGGTTCTTAACTATGTAGACTCGCTAATGTTATCCAATCTTAGATACATCGTATTTAAAATCCACAGCAAAAACACGAAATTTCATCAGAATCCCCAGCTGAATAAAACTTATATAGAATAATATGCAAAATAAAGCCTATCTAGTGGATAAAAATAGTGGAAAAAAGCCGTTCGTGGTGGTAGAAAATCTTAAAAGTATTTCGCTCAGAAATCTCCGAAATATTGTTACTAATTTTACGTATCCTGTTTTATAGCCAAATAGATTTATATTCTGTAATCAATAAGAAAAACCTACTAACAATAAAAAACATAAAATCATTGAAAAACGGATTTCTTATTATTGATTCAAACAAAAACGACATAGAGGTTACATCAGCAGAGTTTTCAAATATATGCAAACACCTGTTGATCAATAAAATTAAAATAAAAAATAAAGTTCTCTGTAAAAGGTTTTCTGAATTCTATTAAATACATATTTTCCAATTTCCATTAATACTTACAATTTTAACTATTGGAATTTTTATCCAAAGATTCATATAATTACTCAACAATAGATTCTAATTTAAAAACAGCTATTTTCGATATCTACCTGTTCTAAAACGTTAAATCATTTATTAGGCACTTCGGATTACGTCATTGGGTCGACGTCAGAAGCGTGTTTCCTATCTGTGAAGTGAAGCAGGAAACAAGCTAAAAACAGCAACCAATTAAAATGTGAGGTAAATAGAGGGAAAACGCCGTTCGTGGTGGTAGACAATCTTACAAGGCATTTCGCTCAGAAATACCCGAAATATTGTTTCTAATTTTACGTATCCTATTTTATTGCCAAATAGATTTATATTCTATAATCAATAAAAAAAAAAAAAAAAAAAAAAAAAAAAAAAAACTACTAGCAATAAAGAACTAAGGGTAATACATGAAAATAGGGAATACCAAGAACAATTCTAAAATAGGAAATCAAAACCAGTACTGTAATCTAGATATTCATACGGCATCTTGGAATTCTAACAAACAAAATAATGCTTTTAATTATACATATCCTGTTTACTGAAAAATACATTAGACTACTATAAGCAAGTACAAAAATAACGAGCAGAAAACGTTTCAACTGAATCCCATAATTTTAAGTATCAAAATCAAAGACAAAAAGAACAGTTCGAATAAGATTCTTAACCTTTTTCGAGATATTAAGGAAAGTATACAAAGTTACCAAAACTTTTTTATGTCTGTTAATAAAATATTTTATTCTAACCCTTCCTTATCTCCAAACGCAACCAAAATTTCAACATATTAGTTTTAATGAAAGTAGAAGATGCAGTAAATGTTTCAACTGAATCCCATGATTCTAAGTACCCAAACCAAAAACGGCATTCAAAAATTATTTTTTCAGTTTTCTCGAAAACGGTTAAAGCTATCGCCTTGAAAATGGTTTCATTCGTTTTCCTAGCCCAAGAAACCTATAAAACGAGTACTTACAAGCTTATGAACTCAAAAACGTAAGCGTTACGATTTTTTTTGCGCGAATTTCGCCCAAACGCCATCTTCCAATAGGCGGATTTTGCTGGTTAACGAACTTGACCTTTCAAATTAGACGAAAGATTTTTGTACCAAATTTCATCAAAATCGGACCATCAGGGAAGCCAGAAATGAGCGAACAGACAAATATATATATATATATATATATATATATATATATATAAATAAATATATACATATATATATATATATATATATATATACAAATTTGAACCACCGTTATTTTCCGTCTCTAGGGGTTTTGAAACGCGAAATTTTCTTGTCGGCACTTCCGGATTGTTTGATTGTATCAACCTTATAAGCGGGGTTCCTCCCTATGGGGGAGGGAGGAACCGCGCTAAAACCGTCATCGGATCGACGCCAGAAGCAAGTTTCTTCGTTAAGAGGGAGGAAAAAAACGCGCTAAAACTAAGAGTATTTATGGTAGACAATTATGCAAATTTATTTATTGCCTCTACAATCATAATTAAAAATCGTAAAACGTTAACTATATTTTAGCGCGGTTCCTCCCTCCCCCATAGGGAGGAACCCCGCTTATAAGGTTGATACAATGAAACAATCCGGAAGTGCCGACTAGAAAATTTTGCGTTTCAGAACCCCTAGAAACCAAAAATAACGGTGGTTCAAATTTGTATATATATATATATGTATATATTTATATATATATATATATATATATATATATATATATATATATATATATATATATATATTTGTCTGTTCGCTCTCTAAATAGAAGACGAATGGTCCGATTTTGATGAAATTTGGTACAAAAATCTGTCGTCCAATTTGAAAGGTCAAGTTCGTTAACCAGCAAAATCCGCCCACTGGAAGATGGCGTTTGGGGCGAAATTCGCGCAAAAAAAATCGTAACGCTTACGTTTTTGAGTTCATAAGCTTGTAAGTACTCTTTTTATAGGCTTCTTGGGCAAGGAAAACGAATGAAACCATTTTCAAGGCGATAGCTTTAACCGTTTTCGAGAAAATTGGAAAAATAGTTTTTGAATACCGTTTTTGGTTTGGGTACTTAGAATCACGGGATTCAGTTGAAACATTATCTGCATGTTCTACTTTCATTAAAACTAATATGTTGAAAGTTATGTTACGTTTGGAGTTAAGGAAGGGTTAGAATAAAATATTTAATGAACAGACATGAAAAGTTTTGGGAACTTCGTATACTTTCATTAATATCGTGAACACGGTTGGGAAATCGTGGTAAGTGGATAGAAACTATTTGAAAGCTTAATAAATTCTCTACAAAAATGATTCTAAAACTATTTTTGATTAGGTTATGTCAATCGGAGAAATAAGTGCTTAAAACTTCAAATACGTCTGTTTTGTTCTTATGAACGGGTTTTTGTCGTTCTTTTTGTAATTTTTGTCTCTTTCCCTTGGTTTTTTATTGCTTTTTATTTTTTTAATTTCTTATGTTGTATTTGTAAGGAAAATGTATGTGTGTGTAAAACAGGATAGGTAAAATGAGACCTATTTTCTGTTGTCAGAAATAATGAAAAGTTTTGGGAACTTCGTATAATTTCTTAATATCTCGAAAACGGTTGAAAATCTTGGGAAGCGAAAGGTTACCATTCGAAAGCTTACTAAATGGTCTACAAGAAAGGTTCTAAAGAAAGTTTTGAATAAGCGATGTCAATCGGAGAAATAAGTGCTTAAAATTTGAAGTAATTGATTTCGTTTATTCGAACAATTCTTTTTGTCTGTTTTTATTCCTATTTTTACATTGCTTATAGTTGGATAATGTATTTGACAATAAAATAGATTAATTAAAATAAGAAAAACAATTCATTGTTAGAAATATATCAGGCTGTACCGTATGAAATGTCAGTTTTGGATTTGCCGATTTCCTTCAAATGTCTTGAAACTGTCGAGGCTCCTAATCCGAGTTCTTTGGCATATTCCCTATTGTTTGCAATTGCTTATAGTAGTCAAATGTATTTGCCAATAAAACAGGATACGTATAATTAGAATATTTTATTTTTGCGGTATCTTGGGGTTCTCAGATCCCTTATGAATATCTATTAGGCCCCCTTCGTATTTTTTCCTTAATATCTCGAAAAGGGTTAGGAGATCGTGGCAATTGAAATGTAACAGTTCGAAAGCTTACTAAATTCTCTACAAAAAATGTTTTACAGAAATGTTTGATGGGGTCGTCACATTAGGAGAAATAAGTGCTTAAAACTTAGTTAGTTTCCTTTATTTAAACGGATCTATTTATGTGTTTCCCGAAGTTTTTTTTCACTGCTCGTTATTTTTGTACTTGCTTATAGTAGTCTAATGTATTTTTCATTAAATAGGATATGTATAATTTAAAGCATTATTTTGTTTGTTAGAATTCGAAGATGCCGTATGAATATGTAGATTACAGTACTGGTTTTGATTTCGTATTTTAGAATTGTTCTTGGTATTCCCTATTTTCATGTATTACCCTTAGTTCTTTATTGCTAGTAGTTTTTTTTTGTTTTTTTTTATTGATTATAGAATATAAATCTATTTGGCAATAAAATAGGATACGTAAAATTAGAAACAATATTTCGGGTATTTCTGAGCGAAATGCCTTGTAAGATTGTCTACCACCACGAACGGCGTTTTTCCTCTATTTACCTCACATTTTAATTGGTTGCTGTTTTTAGCTTGTTTCCTGCTTCACTTCACAGATAGGAAACACGCTTCTGACGTCGACCCAATGACGTAATCCGAAGTGCCTAATAAATGATTTAACGTTTTAGAACAGGTAGATATCGAAAATAGCTGTTTTTAAATTAGAATCTATTGTTGAGTAATTATATGAATCTTTATACGGCTTTATTAGCCGTATTATTCTATATAGGCTTTATAAGGCAGGAGATAATACTTAATCTTGAAGACTTGTTCTTAGTCCTTCTTTATCAACTAGATAGGCTTTATTAGACATATTATTCTTCATAGGCTTTATTAGACAGGGAATTCTGATAAAATGTCGTGTTGTCGCAGCAAATTGTAATTACGATTTATCTAAGGTCAGGTAACATTAGCGAGTCTACATTGTTAAGATCACCGACAGCGAAGGTAGACAATTGCTATGATTTAGTCTACATATGTATATTAATTCCTAAATG
>OX328127.1:87983921-88093921 GCA_946811695.1 Gonocerus acuteangulatus
TATCAATTCAACTCGTTGATAATATAGATCACTGGTTGTTCGATGGAAAATGGGCCGATATGCAATTTAACATTTTTTTTCAGTTGTAGGTAAAATAATAATGAAACAACTGTAAACAATTTTAAATGAAAATATAACACACTTTGTGCACTGCAGATGTTAAAGCAAATTGTCTCTAGGCCACCTCCGCTTCAGCCTTCTATGGGGATTTTGTGGATTTTGGAACGGGGATAGAGAATTTATCAAAGGATTTGGATGGCCTGGGAGATTGGAATGCAACTTCTGATAGACTGATTTGGCCAGGGATAAAGGGGATATTGGAGTCATTATGGAGGGTTAAGTTCGAGACATAGTAAGGAGCATTGGATATTTTTCCAAGGATTTTGGATTGCATTGTTTGTATTCTGTAGGAATTGGAAGGTTTAGTGGAACCCCAGAGTTCTAGTCCATATTGGTCGGAGTATGGTATTGTATATAAGTCGTTTGTTAGTCAATGAAAGTTTCGAGCGTTTGTCCAATAAGCGTGATAAAAGTCTAAAACGTCTACTTTTTATTTATTTATTTTTTTCTTTTTATTTATTTATTTTTCTTTTCATTTATTTATTTTTCTTTAATGCATTACTATTGTGGGTTTTGTAATTGCAATTGTTCAGTTGTAGGTTCTTCTCCGTGCCAAAGGTTCGATTCCCACTATGGGGTGGTGGCTTTTCTTCAGAAAAAAGAAAAGGCATCAGCCCTATCCTGCCTAGAAAAGGGCGGTAACCTATAGGTAACCCGTCCCAAAATTCATAGTTAATTGACGTGAAAATTTAAATAAAAAAATAATCTAAACACGCTTCCTTATACACTTATATTAGGTATCCGATTACGTTAACTGTTTAAAATATTATAATTGAGAACATTGAAAAATGAATTTGCGTTAAGCAAGTAAAGAAGACCCTGGACTTGGTCTACTTATGCTCTGGACCCTACTTATATACAGTAGAACCTCTCATATCCGACCATGACGGGACCGGGCCATAGTCGGAACGGTCAAAAGGTCGGATATCGGGAGGAGGAACCCTACTTATATACAGTAGAACCTCTCATATCCGACCATGACGGGACCGGGCCATAGTCGGAACGGTCAAAAGGTCGGATATCGGGAGGAGGAACCCTACTTATATACAGTAGAACCTCGGTCAAAAGGTCGGATATCGGGAGGAGGAACCCTACTTATATACAGTAGAACCTCTCATATCCGACCATGACGGGACCGGGCCATAGTCGGAACGGTCAAAAGGTCGGATATCGGGAGGAGGAACCCTACTTATATACAGTAGAACCTCTCATATCCGACCATGACGGGACCGGGCCATAGTCGGAACGGTCAAAAGGTCGGATATCGGGAGGAGGAACCCTACTTATATACAGTAGAACCTCGGTCAAAAGGTCGGATATCGGGAGGAGGAACCCTACTTATATACAGTAGAACCTCTCATATCCGACCATGACGGGACCGGGCCATAGTCGGAACGGTCAAAAGGTCGGATATCGGGAGGAGGAACCCTACTTATATACAGTAGAACCTCTCATATCCGACCATGACGGGACCGGGCCATAGTCGGAACGGTCAAAAGGTCGGATATCGGGAGGAGGAACCCTACTTATATACAGTAGAACCTCTCATATCCGACCATGACGGGACCGGGCCATAGTCGGAACGGTCAAAAGGTCGGATATCGGGAGGAGGAACCCTACTTATATACAGTAGAACCTCTCATATCCGACCATGACGGGACCGGGCCATAGTCGGAACGGTCAAAAGGTCGGATATCGGGAGGAGGAACCCTACTTATATACAGTAGAACCTCGGTCAAAAGGTCGGATATCGGGAGGAGGAACCCTACTTATATACAGTAGAACCTCTCATATCCGACCATGACGGGACCGGGCCATAGTCGGAACGGTCAAAAGGTCGGATATCGGGAGGAGGAACCCTACTTATATACAGTAGAACCTCTCATATCCGACCATGACGGGACCGGGCCATAGTCGGAACGGTCAAAAGGTCGGATATCGGGAGGAGGAACCCTACTTATATACAGTAGAACCTCGGTCAAAAGGTCGGATATCGGGAGGAGGAACCCTACTTATATACAGTAGAACCTCTCATATCCGACCATGACGGGACCGGGCCATAGTCGGAACGGTCAAAAGGTCGGATATCGGGAGGAGGAACCCTACTTATATACAGTAGAACCTCTCATATCCGACCATAACGGGACCGGGCCATAGTTGGAACGGTCAAAAGGTCGGATATCGGGAGGAGGAACCCTACTTATATACAGTAGAACCTCTCATATCCGACCATGACGGGACCGGGCCATAGTCGGAACGGTCAAAAGGTTGGATATCGGGAGGAGGAACCCTACTTATATACAGTAGAACCTCTCATATCCGACCATGACGGGACCGGGCCATAGTCGGAACGGTCAAAAGGTCGGATATCGGGAGGAGGAACCCTACTTATATACAGTAGAACCTCTCATATCCGACCATGACGGGACCGGGCCATAGTCGGAACGGTCAAAAGGTCGGATATCGGGAGGAGGAACCCTACTTATATACAGTAGAACCTCTCATATCCGACCATGACGGGACCGGGCCATAGTCGGAACGGTCAAAAGGTCGGATATCGGGAGGAGGAACCCTACTTATATACAGTAGAACCTCTCATATCCGACCATGACGGGACCGGGCCATAGTCGGAACGGTCAAAAGGTCGGATATCGGGAGGAGGAACCCTACTTATATACAGTAGAACCTCTCATATCCGACCATGACGGGACCGGGCCATAGTCGGAACGGTCAAAAGGTCGGATATCGGGAGGAGGAACCCTACTTATATACAGTAGAACCTCTCATATCCGACCATGACGGGACCGGGCCATAGTCGGAACGGTCAAAAGGTCGGATATCGGGAGGAGGAACCCTACTTATATACAGTAGAACCTCGGTCAAAAGGTCGGATATCGGGAGGAGGAACCCTACTTATATACAGTAGAACCTCTCATATCCGACCATGACGGGACCGGGCCATAGTCGGAACGGTCAAAAGGTCGGATATCGGGAGGAGGAACCCTACTTATATACAGTAGAACCTCTCATATCCGACCATGACGGGACCGGGCCATAGTCGGAACGGTCAAAAGGTCGGATATCGGGAGGAGGAACCCTACTTATATACAGTAGAACCTCTCATATCCGACCATGACGGGACCGGGCCATAGTCGGAACGGTCAAAAGGTCGGATATCGGGAGGAGGAACCCTACTTATATACAGTAGAACCTCTCATATCCGACCATGACGGGACCGGGCCATAGTCGGAACGGTCAAAAGGTCGGATATCGGGAGGAGGAACCCTACTTATATACAGTAGAACCTCTCATATCCGACCATGACGGGACCGGGCCATAGTCGGAACGGTCAAAAGGTCGGATATCGGGAGGAGGAAAAAATAAAACGTCTTTCAAAGTTATAATGTACAGCACAAACTGTAATACAACTTTATTGTTATTGTAGAACTGCTATATACATTTCAAACATTTACTCTTCTGAAAAGACTAACAAAATTTAAGCTTACTTTATTTATAGAATTTAGTTATGGATTGTTTTAATTTTGTTAATCTTGACTGTGCGGAAGTGTCCCTCCACTTTTTTGCCCACAATACATCCACCGGGGTGTCATTTGGATGTTGCTCGATTTATTTCATCGCTACATCGAAGGCGTCCTTAGCAGCAGAATGACTCGTTATGTCGTCACTGGTGGGTTCTTATTCATCCGAGTCGATTTCTTCGTCCGTGGTTTTGATCTGCACAACAGCTATGATTTGGTCATTCTTGAGATCTTAGTAACTTCTGAAACATCAGCTTCAACAAGTCACTCGTCGTTAAAAAATATAGAACAGGTCAAGATTACAGCACATTCCACATCAACAATCACGGCAGAACTAACAGTTTGTGACAGGAAAACAAAGCATAGTGTAGATGACTCACTCTTTCAAGTCTGAACAGGCTCGCCAACGGGGCGCGTATGAATCACAGACGGTCGGGCACTCGGTCGGATATCGGGAAGAGTCGGTTATGGGAAGGTCGGATATGAGAGGTTCTACTGAACTTTATTCAAGTACTTTTTTAATGGTCCATTTATATTTGCAATATCACCGTCCTGTGATAGTATCCATTGTGCAGTAAGGACCTCTTTCACCGTACCTATTCCTCAGTGATGTCAACAAAAACAAGAATACCATCTTTAGAACCCCCACCGTAAACGCCTCGATCCACTTAACCCTTACTAAACGAGGAACTGCATAAGCTTATAGGCCCATGGAGCAAGGCCTGTACAACCATAATGGTACCGCTGGGCGGGATTAAATAGGAGTTCTCGTTTCTCTTGGCACGCTATCGTTATATTGGCAAAGGGATACGCTCGTTCTATAGGCTTAACCTGGATTGTTTATGAAATCTTGCGGATACAACCCGAGAGAATAGAGCTTACAAAACATACCGCTAGATATCGCAAACAAAACTGTCACACCGGTGGCTTTCAGTCCCAAAGTGAAGAAATTCCCTTAACCGTCCAAGAAGTTTAAGAAGTCCAAAAGTGGCTCAGACCCTCGAATGAGTTAACCACATCGTTTATCATTGTATCTTGTTAATTTTTCTCTGCTCCTCACTCATTCATTAACACTAGATTTATCCGACCAGTCATTTTGACTGGTTGTGCAATTTCAATTCAAAATTCCTACTACATGTAACATTTGCTTTCCTAAATGATGTTCTGACTCTTGTAACTATAAAAGAGTTTAATAATAATAATAAAGCCTTTATTTGTTCCAATAATACAAAAATATAAGAATAAAAATTGAAAACAAAATATAATAATGCAAAAAAACAAAGATACTTCCATATTAATACATAAGAAAATAAATGAATAAAATACTTTAGGTAGTTTCTTTTAAGGAACAAAGGTCCATCACTGAACAAAGGCCTTTCCCAATTCCATCCATTTGGATCTATCCTTTGCCAGCTTGTACCGAGAAGGACTAGCATGTTTGCTAATGTTGTCTTCCCCTCTTGTGAAAGGTCTTCCTCTCTTCCTGATTCAATGAAGGCTGTTCCAGAGTGTCACAATCTTCGTCCATCTATTATCTGATGTCCTGATGAGGTGCCCAGCCCATTTCCATTTCTGTGATTTGATCCTGCTCGATATATCTGAGCAACCCGTCTCTCCCCTAATATGTGCACTTCTTAGTTTTTGGTGTCGTCTAACTCCTTTTATACTCCTTTCCATAGCTTTCTGAGTTCTTATTAGTTTTTCGAGACACTTTAAGTTTAGGGACCATGTTTGACGAGTTAAATTAAAAGAGTTTAATGAACTTTATATATATATATATATATATATATATATATATATATATATATATATATATATATATATATATATATATATATCAGTAACAAATATATTTTTTGTTATTGATATTTATAGATACCAAGACCAGGTCTGGTATATCTAGTGCTAAAATAGTTTGTTTTCAACAAAAAAAATATTTTTTTAATTTTAATAATAGCATTTATCGCATTAGAATAATTATAAACGTTTAATTGAGCAAATATTTTAAAACATTCTTATCATTCTTGTTAGTGTAACAAAATAGGTATGTTTGTATTTAATTTGTTTAAATTGGGCAACATAAAATAAATAATAAGTAGTGCTTTAAATTCGATTTCATTAAAAATAGGATAGTATAAAACATACTGCTAAATATAAATGAATAAAGTATGAAGGTTCCATCCGCAAAGTTCCTTTGTTTACTTCTTTCTTTGTTGGGTTGCTGTTAAATTTTTAGTAAATAAAGGAAGTATTATTATGTGTAATTGGTGAGGTATTGTTGATGTAACAAACAAAACATTGGTCACATGAGCCCCAAGGAATATCGGGAGGCACGATATATGAGTGATAATACTTTTTTTTTAAATAATCCAAAGGACATTTCAGAAATAGTAATGGGTTTAATAATGTATTACCAGCCAAATAGAATTGGTATATAAAATTATTTTGTTTACAGCCTTCTGCTCAAATTCAGGAACATAAAAATGCTTTAGGTCCACCCGACAAACCTATGTAATGTACTGTATAACATAGAGTCTTCTTTTGCGTACAAGGCCACCGCGCATGCGCGAACGCAAGCGGACACTTTTCTGCTACACCTCTTTTGGAACTTTTTGGACGCCTAGGTCCACCCGACAAACCTATGTAAAGTGCTGTATAATATATAGTCTTCTTTTTCGTAAATGGTCACTGCGCATGCGCGAAAGCCACTGCGCCTCCGCGAAAGCCACAGGGCATGCGCGAACGCCAGTGGACACTTGCTTGTGACACATACAGTCTTCTTTTTCGTACATGGTCATTGCGCATGCGCGAACCCCACTGGACATGTCCGAACGCCACTGCGCTTGCGCGAACGCCAGCGGACACTTGTTTGTGACACTTTTTCCAGTTTAGACACCGCTAAAGCATATTTATGCTAAAAAGCATAAATAAGAATAATTGCATGGGAACGCGCGATGTATGCACGAAGCAAAATTGGGCACAAACAGATTTAACTTCATCCGACGAGTAAAAAAAAAACTGAGGTGTCAGGGACAGTAAAAAAATCAGCTAGAAGAGGCGGAAGCTCCCGAACTCTATCCTATCATAGCGGATTTCGCTGAGACGTTGAACCTTTGTATCTACTCTATACCGCAAGTTGTGAAGGGTTAGTGGCCATTATTAGAATGTGTCTTTACTAAATTAAGGACCTCATTCAACGAGCCTATTGCTCGCGGAGGGTCACCTTGAGTGTTCTAAATAACCCAGACGGTCCATACCTCATCCCACCGCGATCCTCGTTGGTAACTGTCTGCGGCATTTCTTCAAGGAAACTGCAGTAGCAAACCATCCAAAGAGGTCAAACCACCTAAAGAAATTACTACTAACTTTTAACCAATCTAGAAGTCTATGATTATTTCCGTTTTTGTAACTCCTAATTTTCCCAATGAGAATCTGGTATTTCTAACTTATTATACTCAGACTGGGATTTGAGTCACGTAGAAACCTCATGCGGTCTGTGGCGGCGTTTCATAAAGCACATGTAACAGCTGAATTATAATATCGAGCCGGTCTGTCCTTTGAAGATGTGCGAATGATAGTCCGATGACCGGGATTATGCAAAGCGAGCGTGCGGGATGGTCCCGGGCTGACCGCTGCTGATGCAGTTCTAGGCGTTAGATAATGCACTGTGATTCTTCTGGATGCTTCCGCGGTGTGGCCATCACATCATGGCCTAATGCTGCATTTACATATTATAGAATGACAGGGAAGGTAATCTCACTTTAGGCCAATCTCCTTTCTGAAATTGAAATGTAATGTAGAGATGAATTTATATCAATGTTTCAAAATGAATAACTAGGTTTAACGCTTTATAATATACTAGCTGTTACCCGGCGTGCCATGCCACACGTACTTTTTGCACCTAGAAAATCAAAAATAAGTTAGAAACCAAATAATTAATATTAATATCTAATGACGCAAATCTTTACTGGGCTCACAGTTTCCAACGCGTGACGTCCGAACTGTGAGTCCTAGGCTATTTTGACTGAGCCTAAGATACTCCCCGGATCAAGACCTACCTGTGTGCAAAATCGGTCAAAACTGTGTATAAAAAACAAACATACAGACAGAAAGCCGGCAGACCTAACCTTCGGGACTTCCCGGATCAAGACCTACCTGTGAGCAAAATCCAGATAAAAGTGCCGCAATCGCTAGCCGAAAAACAACACTTTTTTTGCAATTTTGCCAAAAACGGTGGGGGGCCTATTTTTAACGAGTTACAGCTTGGATTCATCAATTCTTTTTATTCACCCCCTCCCTAAAAGTTAAAGAGCACCAATAAATGATTCCAAAAAGCACAAAAACGTATAAATTTGAGCAATACTAAAAATTTTAAATAACTATTGAGCCAAAATGAGAATTAGTGAAATTTTCAGTTTTTGAGTCAGTTTTTTCTTTATCGAAAATCAACAGTTTTTAAATTAATTGGTTTGGCGGTTTTTCGCCTGCCAAAATTTCTCCCCCCGGCTTTCGAGTTGGAAAATTGGTTTCAGCATACTCACACCATACTAAGGATATTAGAAAAAAAATCTTGTGAGGGAATTAATGATAGCTTGACCCTCTTTTGAAGCCTCTATATACTGGACTCTCAAAGTGTCAAATTACTCCGTGTAACTCTGAAGTATGCCACAAAATACTTTTGAATTTTGATTTGGTGAAAATTTAAATTCTGGTCTTTCGAAATTTCAGTGCAATTTCCTTACAAAGACCTCTCATATTTTGAAGTCAATGGATGTTTTTATCAAGCCGTCTGCCTTGAAGAACATGTTTCGAAACATGGACGCAACAGTACTGTACAAGGGTTGTGCATAATTATATGTGCTGCTATAATTTAATATATTTTCGACGTATGTTATTACACAAAATGGTATTAGTGTTTGTAAATATACGTATGATCCCCTAATGAAGCCCCGCTCACGATTTCAAGTCGTGTGTATTCCCGCGAAACGGACCTTGCGTCAGGTTGGAATATTTATTAAATTGCCTTTAATAGTCTGTATGTTGCTGTAATACATACAGCATTCCACAATAATGGTGGACAAGCATCTCTTAGTATGCAGCAAGCGTTGTTGGACGCTTGTGCGCTTGTTGACATATGTTTTAACCCTCCGTCGACCACGTGAGAGAGAGTTACACCGTCGCCCACGTGGGGTCCACCAGGACCCCACTTACATTTATGGTGGTAACGTGCTAATACTTCATAAGACTGCCTTCAAAAAATATTCAATCGATTTGTAGGTGTCTGTGAAGATACCCTCCAAATATGGAGTCTCTGGTTCCAAAATTGTGATAGTACGATTTGAAATTGCATTACAGAAAGACAAGGACACAGGAAAATGGAATCCTTTCGTTAGATTGTAAAATTCGACAAATTCAGTTTTATCTTGATAGCAGATACTACAATGATGCAAACTAATTAAATTGGAAAAATAAAATACATGTAAATATAAAAAACAAAAAAACTTATCATGGAAGCCCACGTGGGGTCCCAAAGCCGTTTTTCAACAAAAAATAATCAATTTGAGGCGTGGACTATTCTTTATTAGCGATTTGACCCTGCTGATCTCCGGAGCACGACTGATTAGGAAGCTACTCAAAGAACAGGAAGGTAGAGATACGGTGGCTATAAGGGAGGGGGGAAATAGTGTGCGTAGGTTCCGCCTAGACCCCACCTTGTTGAAGGAGGGTTAAGGTAAGCGAGTCAGAATCATTTATTTGTGGGCAGTTCATTTCTGTGCCAAGGGACATTAAAAGCACAATACGTGAATAACCTTCAAGCAAAAGAGGCAAAATAACGGAAGAAATAGATCTTTCTCGCCTATGAATAGGCCATTCGCGTAGTACTCATGCACACTTTATGTCGAAACAAAACACACCTATTTGCCAATGCAAAGTATAACCTCTTCTCGTCTAATTCTGCGGCTACTTGAGATTCATTCAAGCATGGGCGTATATAGGAAATAATTTCGGGGAGGTGGGCTGTCAACATTTCGGGGGGAGGGGCTGGGGAAATTTCGGAGGGGGGAGGGGGGCTGGCACCATTTCTGCGGTATGGAATGCTAACAATTTAGAACATGGAATAGTTTTAGCCAACTAAAACGATATTAAGAAGTACAAGAGATAATTTAAGAGGTACAAGAGATAACTTGATTCGTCTTGAAACTGATATCAGAGAAGCCTCTAGCCTAAAAGAAAAATCACTGGCTATATTTATAGATATTGAAACAGCCTTCAACAAAGTGTGGCGAAGATTTATAATAGAAAGCCTAATCTAACTAGGTATTACAGGCCACATTCTACACTTCATAATAAATTTTCTTAAAAAAAGAACATTCAAAATCCGTAACGGTAGCTGTTAGTCAGACGAATATTGCCAAGAGAACGGTGTTCCTCAAGGAAGTGTGAAATTGATATTTATTTATTAAGAGTTTCGCAACATTTGGCGACTTGCTCTTTAACATACATCAAGATATTACAAAATACTTTTTGCACATTTTGTATATTACAAGTCAGTACATTTTATGAGTATAGTTAGTACATTAGTGAGCTAATTAAAAACAAAAGTCCGACTCGCAGGAACTGCATCATCTTAGCGCGGTTCCGTTCTTATCCCTAGTCTAATTTTGAAAGATTAAAATATTTATTTATTGATAAGGCTTCGCAACTTTGGCGAATCGCCTGAAGATTAAAATAGAAGCAGTTATTATTTTGGTCCCACCAGTCTTGAATGGTCTTGATTTACGTTCTTACCTGGAAAGGTCAGTCAACACTAGAAAGGGTCCCGCTAGTTACAAGGTCTTGGAATCTAGGAAATCTATATATCTAACAATAAATTGTTTTGTTATTTTACTAAACCAGTTTTATTGTAAAATACATTATCCAACTATAAGCAATTAAGAAATAACAAGGAATAAAAACAGACAAAAAAAAACGTTCGAATAAACGAAATCAATTACTTTAATGTTTTAAGCACTCATTTCTCCGATTGACATCGCCTAATTAGAACATTCGTCAGAACATTCTTTGTTGAGCATTTAGTAAGCTTTCGAATGGTAACCTTTCGCTTCCCAAGATTTTCAACCGTTTTCGAGATATTAAGAAATTATACGAAGTTCCCAAAACTTTTCATTATTTCTAGCAATAGAAAATTGGTCTCATTTTACCTATCCTGTTTTACACACAAATACATTTTCCTAACATAAGAAATTACAAAAATAAAAATCAATAAAAAACTAAGGGAAAGAGACAAAAATTACTAAAAGAACGACAAACACCCGTTCATAAGAACTAAACAGACGTATTTGAAGTTTTAAGCACTTATTTCTTCGACTGACATCACCTAATCAAAACTTGTTTCAGAATCTTTTCTGTAGAGAATTTAGAAAGCTTTCAAATAGTTTCTATCCACTTATGAAAATTTCCCAACCGTGTTCGAGATATTAATGAAAATATACGAAGTTCCCAAAACTATTCATGTCTGTTCATAAAATATTTTTATTCTAACCCTTCCTTAACTCCAAACGTAACCAACAGTTTAAGATATTAGTTTTGATAAAATTTGAACATGCAAAAAATGTTTCAACTGAATCCCATGATTTTATGTACCAAAACCAAAAACGTTATTCAGCAACTATGTTCCCAATTTTCTCGAAAACGGTTAAAGCTATTGCCTTAAAAATGGTTCCATTCATTTTCCTAGGCCAAGAAGCCTACAAAACGAGTACTTACAAGCATATGAACTCAAAAATGTAAGCGTTGCGATTTTTTTTGCGCGAATTTCGCCCCAAACGCCATCTTCCAGAGGGCGGATTTTGCTGGTTAACGAACTTGACCTTTCAAATTAGACGACTGATTTTTGTACCAAATTTCATCAAAATCGAACCATCAGGGAAGCCAGAAATGAGCGAACAGACATATATATATATATGTGTATATATATATATATATATATATATATATATATATATATATATATATACAAATTTGAACCACCGTTATTTTCGGTCTCTAGGGGTTCTGAAATGCAAAATTTTCTTGTCGGCACTTCCGGATTGTTTCATTGTATCAACCTTATAAGCGGGGTTCCTCCCTATGGGGGAGGGAGGAACCGCGATAAAATGTTTTAAAAATGTAAATAATTTTCTAGAGGCTATTTCGTTCATTATTTTAAATTAACTTTAGGAGGTAAATTGGAGATAAGGCTAGATTTTTGAATATAGGTTAATTATCTTTAAGTGAGTTAGTATGGTGTTAATATGTGGACTATTTTCGGCTAGTAAGTCGTGTAAGTCGTGAGGAATTGTTAGGTTGTGGGTTTGTAAGGAAGTGTGTTAAGGAGGAATTGTAAGGAAGTGTGTTAAGGAGGAATTGTAAGGAAGTGTGTTAAGGAGGAATTGTAAGGAAGTGTGTTAAGGAGGAATTGTAAGGAAGTGTGTTAAGGAGGAATTGTAAGGAAGTGTGTTAAGGAGGAATTGTAAGGAAGTGTGTTAAGGAGGAATTGTAAGGAAGTGTGTTAAGGAGGAATTGTAAGGATGTGTGTTAAGGAGGAATTGTAAGGAAGTGTGTTAAGGAGGAATTGTAAGGAAGTGTGTTAAGGAGGAATTGTAAGGAAGTGTGTTAAGGAGGAATTGTAAGGAAGTGTGTTAAGGAGGAATTGTAAGGAAGTGTGTTAAGGAGGAATTGTAAGGAAGTGTGTTAAGGAGGAATTGTAAGGAAGTGTGTTAAGGAGGAATTGTAAGGAAGTGTGTTAAGGAGGAATTGTAAGGAAGTGTGTTAAGGAGGAATTGTAAGGAAGTGTGTTAAGGAGGAATTGTAAGGATGTGTGTTAAGGAGGAATTGTAAGGAAGTGTGTTAAGGAGGAATTGTAAGGAAGTGTGTTAAGGAGGAATTGTAAGGAAGTGTGTTAAGGAGGAATTGTAAGGAAGTGTGTTAAGGAGGAATTGTAAGGAAGTGTGTTAAGGAGGAATTGTAAGGAAGTGTGTTAAGGAGGAATTGTAAGGAAGTGTGTTAAGGAGGAATTGTAAGGATGTGTGTTAAGGAGGAATTGTAAGGAAGTGTGTTAAGGAGGAATTGTAAGGAAGTGTGTTAAGGAGGAATTGTAAGGAAGTGTGTTAAGGAGGAATTGTAAGGAAGTGTGTTAAGGAGGAATTGTAAGGAAGTGTGTTAAGTGCGTTTCTCTTCTACGTTGCAATAAATAAACTGCTCAAGTGCATACCTGCTGCAGTCAAATCGATGCTCTATGCTGACGATCTCGTCATCTATATCTCCAACACCTCAATAGATTCTCTCCAAAACACCATTCAAAATTCTCTGGACATTATTAGCTCTTGGCTAGCAGATCATGGTTTCTCAATTTCATCTACTAAAACAGTTGGAGTATTATTTTCTTCAAGAAAAATAAACACCACCATTTCTCTTACAATGAATAATCACTCTATAGATATTAGTGAGCAGGCTAAGTACCTGGGAGTTATATTTGACCAATCTTTAACTTGGGCACAGCACTAAAATCCCTCAAATCAACATGCCATAGAAAGTTGAACATCCTTAAAACCATGACATCCATCTCTTGGGGAGCTGACCGGAAATGCTCATGCTATGCAGAAGTTACATTCGCTCCAGCCTTGACTATGGATGCTCAGTCTACGGCTCAGCATCACCTACAACTCTAAAAATGCTTGACTCCGTTCACCACAGTGGGATCCGACTCTAAACCGGTGCTTACCGATCGAAAACAAATTATTCTATCAAATTTCATAGGAATAAAAGCAGCAATACGTCACCCACTTAATCAATATCTAAATTGGAATATCAATCGCTCATATCCATACAACAGAAAACCCTTCTCCATCAGAACTAATGAGATCATAAATGAATTAAACATTGACACTCGAAATATTATCCACAACATCTCCTTTTCAAAACCTCCTTGGACAATGACAGTTCCGAAAATTAACCTTTCCCTTACCAAATACATTAAAAAGGACACCGACCCTCTAATTTTGCTCACTGAATTTAAAAAACTAAAAAGTAAACTGCCAAAAGGACAAGACGTATTTACTGATGGTTCAAAGGACAATAATGGAGTAGGCTCCGCTATTTATTCAGAAGAAATTGGTTACAAGTTTACATTAGATGCCAACTGCAGCAACTATACAGCGGAATTATTAGGTATTCTGAAGGCTCTTAATATTATAGCTCCGAAATATGGCAATATTATTATATTCACTGACTCTCTTTCAACACTAATATCTATGAGCAATCCATTCTCCAAACACCCACTGATTATAGAGATATTAGAAGCTATTGAAGAATTGAATCAGCAGACTCAAGCAGTAATATTTGTGTGGATTCCCAGTCATTGCGGGATACCGGGTAATGAAGCAGTAGACCAACTAGCCAAGGAAGCGATATACGAAGGGATAGAATATTACAGAATATCTCAGAATGACCTAGTAGGTTATGTCAAATATAAAACTCTAAAAAAATGGGAGAGCACATGGGATACCGTAGCACATGAGAACAAATTATATCACATAAAAAAATAAGTAATACCATGGAAGACATCTATCAGATCATCGGAAAAAGAAGAAAGAGTCTTGACTCGCCTTAGAATCGGACGTACTAGAATAGCTCATTCATTTCTGATGTCTCGAGACGACCCACCTATCTGCATAAAATGCAATTAAAGAATCACAGTCCACCACCTTCTGGTTGACTGCAGAATTTACGAGAAGCAAAGAAGAAAATTTCAGCTATCAAATACAATTAGTGAAATTCTAGCAGATCATCCCAACCAAATCCTTAAGCTTTTTGAATTTTTAAGCTCCACAGATCTAATAAATAAAATTTAAAACTAACTAGCACTAAAACCCGCAGCCAAATCAGCCGTGTATGTGCGTGTGTATATATATATATATATATATATATATATATATATATATATATATATATATATATATACATGTGTGTGTGTATTTATATATATTCTATATTAGTTACAAAAACAAAGATAACTAACACCGAGAAAAGCAATAAATAAACAAACACTTCTTACTAAACAATTGCATCATTATTCGCGAATCTTAAATTTAAAAACTAGTGCATTAATTACTAATACAGCAGTACAGCTCCTAGCTCTTAAACCATGTGTTTAATGACCGCTTGGTGGTTGACAACACATTAAAAAATAAAAAAAATAAAACGATATTTTACCCAAAATAAAATATTTTTTATGAACTAAGTGATCTTATTTAATTTATTTTTAAGGGGTTTATGACCCATTTTTTCCGATCAATCAAAATTTCGGGGGGGCTGCAGCCCCCTCAGCCCCCCCCCTTATATACGCCCATGAATCTTAGAGTGTATTCTTGATTTCTCTCAGATTGTTGGTTGGTATGTTAGTATGAGTATTCGTGCCACATTTGTTGTATAATATCAACAAGCCAACGGCCATAGCCACGTTGAATACACCGGTTCCCGTAGATCACCGAAGTTAAGCAATGTCGGGCGTGGTCAGTACATGAATGGGTGACTGACCACGTGCTGTTGGCATTATAAAAGGGTGGCAACTTATAGATAGCCCGGCGCTAATGGCCAAGTTGTAGATGCGCCGTTAAAAAAAAAAAAAAAAAAAAAAATCAACAATTTTACAGAGCCCTGCGCAATCAGGAGTCTCTTGTAAGGAGGGCTGTTAGTAATATTTTCTCAATTCTGTAGAGTGTAGAGATTAAGAAGGGTCTCCGTTCTCTTCTGGTCTAGGTTAGCATAAATTGGTTCGACTGTCTCTGGGGGAGGGGGGCACATTGACACCACTTCCTCAGAGCATGAAAATTTGAGACGTCAGGCCAGCATTTCCAGATCTCTGGTCTGTACTTTCATATGGTGGTTCTGAAATTTTAATTTAGTGGGCTTAGTATTCTCTGAAGATTAAATAATGCGAACAGAAAGGTACAGATACAACAGATCCGCGTTGCACAAGATGCAGCCTTATGTGCAATGAACAGTACAGGTCATGCTTTGAGCAGATGATTCGCAAATCGTTCTGACCCCTTTAGTAAAGGTTAATGAAAGCAATACACATGGATTTAGGCGAAATTCGCTCTCCAGATCTCGGTTTTTTACGTTCGTCCTCCAGATCTCGACGAGCGAGTACAGAAACCCGATACCAGAGAAAGGCACAGGAGAATGGAAGGATAATGTGTCTGGAAGAATCGTGAAGAAAATTCTTGTAATAATGATGGTTATGAAATGGCGGAGAACCCGAGGAGATATTTCTCTACGATAGGGGATTCGGATCAGATGACAGAGTTCCTATGGAAATTACGATTTCGAACATATTATTCAAAAGTACAATCAATTATAATTAATCACAGGTAGATACACAGATAATTTTCTAAATAACTGACTAGCAGAATTTACTTCAGCTAGTTTGCATTACATCCTTACTCTGGTTTCTGATTTCAAATATTCTGTCTCAATTTGTCCTTTTTTGTGCGATTCCTCTCATCCTCCATTGAGAGGACACCCGCTTGTTTGGTCGACCTTATGACGCAATCCGTAAGTGCTGGGACCCATTTAACGTTTCGAGACCCATCGATCACAAAAATAACTGATTATTACTAGACAGCAGACTCACATTGAGCCCACACACCTCCTACGACGACTATTTGGACTTTTGTAAAAACTTACAAGGAACAAACTCATTATATACAAAACTATCATCAGACCTATTTGGACGTACGGAATTGGACTGTGAGGAATAACCAATAGTTCAAATATAGAGAGAATACAGGCATTCCAATCCAAATTCCTACGCAAAATAGTTAATGCTTCTTTCAACGTTACAAATAAAACCCTTCATAATTACCTCAACATCCATTTCTTTCAAGGACTAGCAAAATCCCGATTCCAAACTTTTCACTCTAAATTATCTTCCCATCCCATCCACGTTTGTTAAGAGTTTGGTAGATTAAATCTGTATCGTTCTTTGCAGTCAGTTAGTATTTGTTTAATAGTCTAATTTGTGTTGCAGATGGCTAAAAATTGGCAATTCTGTCTTGTTATTTATTCGCGATGTCTCTTGCTGGCTGGACGTGCACAAAAGGTTTTCTTTATCTCTCTTAGTTTATTTTTTGTGTGCTTTCCCAAGTTGTATGCCATTCGTTTTGTAAGTAAGTTTTAAATAAATAACTTTTTCCTGTATCTTCTGGAGTACATGGTAGATAAACTCGAGCACGTGTAGACAACCTTTCGAATCATCACCACCTAAACATTTCCTGTAAATTGATCATCACCTGTAGGAGTATTCTCCTGAGAATTCCGTTCCCAGATCCATTATGAAATAATTGTTGTTAAAAGAAAAGATCAAGATCCACACCACGCGACCTCGCACGCCAGCGCATCCCGCATCCTCCCACCTCGCCCTTGGGGTTCCGTGGCTCAAGCTTGCGCCACTGCCCTCCAACCTTGCGCCCGACAGACGCACGCTATCAGCTTTCCCAACTACTACCTACCACAGGCAGACCGCAGCGTTGGATCCACAGAGATGGACTCTTCTATCTTTCAAAACCCATCAACACCAGCAATTGCGCAATATTGCACTCCAACTCCCGTTTTGCGAAATAATTTCTTGATTATATGCCATAAGTAGCTCCTGACCCCGGGTTCAGTCCACATCTGAATAATAATTAATCCTCGGCAGCGACTATTATAGCTGAAATCAATTAAATATTTCGAAAAATTGCTATCGGTGTTTTCGCGAAGCAGGAGAAGGATATTGGGGTTTAAGGATAATAAGCTACTAGGTAATCCCTGCCCTCAACATTATTAAAAAAAAGTCCAACTCACAGGAACTGCGTCATCTTAGGTCGTTTTCAAAATGTTCTTTCACTATTGTCGCTTGGCGAGCTCTCGGATTGCGTCATCAGGTAACAAACACCCTTATGATGATAAAGGTGTTTGCTACCTATGGAGGGATGGAAGAAAATGTAAAATATTTGCTGTTATTTTTATGACGCATCGACATCTCGGCCATTAGCGCCGACATCCTGGTGCAGTGAGGAATTTTCTCAACGAGCCGAGAGATGAAAAAATTTCTGCCACCGGTGGGACTCGAATCCACCATCTCCCTCATGAGAATCTAAGGCGTTAGCCACTAGACCACGGTGAGACCCTGATACTGTAGAGGTATCTGATTCTTGACCATACGGCAAACTAGGGAAATAATGTGGTCTGCATTAAGCACCAGCCTCGTGAAAACACCCTTTGCAAGTGTCCCTTATGACTTGTTGAAAGATAGCTACAAGTAAATGAGCACAATATTCTCTTAAACACAAAACTATACAATCTCATACATCTTCATAAATTCTAAATCCTGTCTTTTCTGGGAATTAAAGAGCCAATCAACTCACATCGAACATGTTTCGCGTCATCTTGAGGCCTCTTCAAGATCATTCATAAAATAAATTACAACCTAAAGCCTGACATTGCCTAAAGCCTGACCTAAAGGCTGAGACTGCGTGGCTGCTCTCTTCGAACGGCTCAAGACCTGAGCTGCTCGCGTCGCAGTGTTCAAACCGATCCCATGTGCTTGTCGGTAAAACGGTCTTCCTCAAAAGCTCCTCAATCTGTTCGTTGCGTGGAGACTGGTATTGTATAGCCGAAAGTTTTCGCATCTTTGAAATTGAAATCCTACGCCAAATTGTTAAATTTTGGCCCACCAACGTGGCTTTTGTCGTTTTTGTTTTTTCTAAATAATTGATAACATCACAATATAAGCAACGGCAGCGATATGCACGTTTCGTCGCGTTGAAGTTGCTATGTTACTAAATAAGTTTCGATTCATGAGTCGCTGTTCGTGGTTCGTCCGGTAGCATTGAGCATTCTAAGTGAGCTAACATAGAACAGCGTATACCTCAATCTAAAGTAGATGTGGCGAGGCATGCTCGATGCGAGCAGCAGCGCACTCTAGATACTAGGCTTCAACCTTAGAGAACCTTCTGCTGGTAGCTCAGTGGTAGAGCACTGGACTAATAAGTTGGAGGACCTGAGTTCAAATCCCGAGCAAGCACTAAAGATTTTTTCTTCTACTGTCTTCGTTCATGGGTTGAATTCGGCCTCCCTGACCGTCCCTAGGCCAACCCAGCCTTTAATAAATTTTATAATGGGTACCTTGGGTGCTAATGACTCCAGCAGTCGAAGCAGCCAAGGAGAAAATCAGGCGGCCCGAGCATAGTACTGACCACACTATCTCCCTAGTGTGCCGTATGGTCATGAATCAGATACCTCTATAGTATCTGCCCCTCAGGGCCCTCGTGGCCTGTTACGGGACTGATTTTTTTTTTTTTAATTATCATAATTATTATATCCGACGACTGAGATATATTTCCTGCGACAAGTGTCAGATGTAAACGCACCCTAAAGTCTATCATGAAGCAACCCGAAGATATCATCCATTTCCTAGCTGTATGCCCAATCCTCTCCGAGATAAGACTACATCTTCCATAGAAATAGATTAACCCACACGCAAGCAATAGACTTTTTGAACGGCCAGGACTACTCAAAACTATACCACTACGTTAAAGAGGCTATGAATTTTAAATTTGATTATCAAGAATAAGGGGGATCAATTTTTGTTTTACTTATTTATTTGTTTTTATATTGTTTAAAATCACTTATATTGTTTTTATTTTATTTTCATGTGTATTATATTATGTGGTGTCGCTTAGCTGATGGATTATATCCAAGCTTATGTAAATTTATTGTGAATTTCTCAAGGACTTATTATTTGTACATGTATATAATAAAATTTACTTTACTACTACTGCTACCCTAAAGTCTATCATGGGATTTTATAAATTAACTACCAAATTTCGTAAACTTCTGGATACCCAAAATGATTTGTCATAACCAAACCTTCTACTGTATTATAGTCTAGTGTCAAATTGGGGAATCCTTGAATCTCCTAGACGTCGGTGATTCAACAATCAAAATTGTTGGAACGTAATATGCTTTTGAGATACATCTTTCTAAGGCCCATCATGAAAACACTTTTAATGCTTTCGTCCTCAAAGAACCACTCGACCAAATCTTCAATGCCATTCCATATTCCAATGAGGTCATATTCCGAACAACACTGCCATCCACGGGACCTCTACCCATAATGAGACCTCTATGACTAATGACGTCATTCTCCGCTTATCCTTATGACCTCATACTCTTAACCTCTATCCTACAACCTCTCAGCCGAAAGCAGTCATGCTCTAAACCCATGAACCTCTCACTCTTGAGAAGGCTCTTGACCTAGCTCAAGGACTCGGGTCTCGGGGTGCCGGACAGAACATACCGTAGGGAGCCAGATCACAATCCGAATCACGAACTATTTCCCCACTGATCGTGAACTACCTTTAATGTGTCCAGTTTCCGCAGCTCTACCGAGAATTGAATCCCAAAGGTCACCCATCCAAGGAGGCACTGAATCACCGAGACAATTCGTCCTGTGTTGTTAGAATCATTTTGATTTATTTTCCGTGATTCCATCTCAATTTACTTCTCTTTTTTGTTCATCCTCATCACGAAAAACAAATAAGGATTTTTCAGAAAGTTCATCCCTTTACTTTAGGATAGCATGTAATTGCAGTGCTGTAGCGTTCTATTAAAACGTCCGTTTCATCCTTCAAAAATGCAACAGCCACTTAAAAAATGTTGCGAATCCCTTTCTGCTCTTTCATAAATCACGGCACAATAATCACTGGTTACAATGCAACTTACTTCAAAACCCTAAGAAGAAACATCTATTACACATGAAGTTGTACCTATTATAAATCCTGATGAAATAAGATATAACCTCTAATTAGAGTTAACCCTTAAAGAGGTTTAGCCTAAAGTAAGTATGGAGGTGGGGTACACACAACATCCTAATTTAATTGGCCTGGATGTTCATGCGCCGTAAATAAAATAAAAAAAAATAAAAAAACGTATTTCATTTAGAGCCTTCTGCTCAAATTCAGGAACATAAATACGCTTTAGCTCCGCCCGACAAACCTATGTAATGTACTGTATAATGTCTTCTTTTTCGTACATCGCCACCGTGCATGCGGAAACTTTTTTGTGACAACTTTTTGGAACGCCTAGGTAACCTACGTAAAGTACTGTATAACATAAGTCTTTCGTACATGGCAACTGCGCATGCGCGAACGCCAACGGACGCCTTTTTTGTGACAAATACAGTCTTCTTTTTCGTACATTGCCAGTGTGCATGAGCGAACGCTAGCGGACACTTTTTTGTGATGCTTTTTTGTAACGTTTTTTTCCAGTTTAGTTCCCGCTAAAGCTTACTTATGCTAAAATCACCCCCCCCCCCCCCCCCACGAAAAGAGTTTTTTTTAAATTTAGATGTACTTTATTATTTCACTTTTTTAGCCCATTACCTATATTATATAACCAAATAATTAATTAAGATGCTTAAAAATGGTATTTATTTTAAATAATACAATTTTAATCGTTTTTCTTCATTGTTATTTTTGTTTATATACAATTATCAATAATATGACTTTGTTTACTAATGAAAAATTCTTAATCAAGTTAAAATTGATTATTAAGGGGTTGAAGAGGAGCTTTTCATCTCAGCCTGCTATAGTAATTCTTCATCCGACTGTTCACCTTATGTTTCGTGCAATGATTTTTTCAAAATATCTTCTTTCTCTTCACCCCAATCAATAGAGCCTCTTCATTCTTTCTTGATTCTCTTCAAATAAAATGTCAAACGGTGGTGGAAAACCCCGTGTTGTGAGCACCCGAAGGCAATAAAAGACCGGAAAAACAAACATATAAGGTGTTTTCTGATGCGAATGCAACCTCAATGTCAACACAACTACTATTTAGGAAGGTACCAAAAAGGTTAAAAGAATGAAAATCTTTAAATTGGAAATATAGAGCTAATAAGGTGATGGGGTGTGCCCAACGAACACCCCACCTCCCTACTTAAAGATTAAGGAATATATTTTTCATCTATTTAGGAATTGTTAATGCCTTCATAGGGGGCGAGGTTAGCTTAGTGGTAGAGCACTCGACTAATGAACTGGAGGACCAGGTTCAAAACCCGAGCGCGCACTAAAGATTTTTTCTTCTAGTGCTGCCGTTCGAGGGTTGGATTTGGGGTCCCAGATCGCCCTAGGCTCATCCAGCCTTTAATTAATTTAATTAATAATGGGTACCTTGGGTGCTAATGACTCTAGCAGTCGAAGCAGCAAAGGGGAAAATCAGGCGGCCGGAGCATAGTATTGACCACACTATCTCCCTAGTGTGCCGTATGGTCAAGAATCAGATACTTCTACAGTATCTGCCCCTCTGGGCCCTTGTGGCCTGTTACGGGACTGATTTTTTTTTTTTTTTTAATGTCTTCATAAGGGGCGAGGTTAGATCAGTGGTAGACCACTGGACTAATATGCCGGAGGACCTCAGGGTTCAAATCCCGAGCATAGTACTAAAGATTTTTATCTTCTAGTGTATTCGTTCATGGGTAGAAATCGGCCTCCCTGACAATCCCTAGGCCAACCCAGCATTTAATTAATATATTAATGTGTACCTTCAAAGGGGGAAATCAGGCGGCCGGAGCACAGTATTGACCACACTATCTCCCTAGTGTGCCTTATGATCATGAATCAGAAATACAGTATCTGCCCCTCAAGGAGGCCGACGGTCGTGATAGTTGTGGGTTCGCCTTCAACTAAGTATCGTGGGTTTCCAAAAACCTGTGTTATGTCATGTGGACGTTAAAATTTAAAATAACACAGATCCACAAAAAAAAAGTGGTTTGTGCTGGGTATCGGACACATTTTTTCTGACGTATTTTTTACCGCTGAACACGAATCTGAAGTCATAATTGGGGGGTTAATCAGCAAAAAACGGAGAAAAGTGAAAAAAAAAATCGATAAAAATTTTTAACGTCGGAAAAAATGTGTCCGACACCCCGCACAAACAACTTTTTTTTGTGGTACGGTGGTTTTATTGATTTTTTTATTAAGCTCCGTTTTTTGCTGATTAACCCCCAATTATGAGTTCAGATTCGTGTTCAGCGGTAAAAAATACGTCAGAAAAAATGTGTCCGATACCCAGCACAAACCACTTTTCTTTTTTTTTTTTTGTGGACCTGTGTTTTTATCGATTTTTTTTTCACTTTTCTCCGTTTTTTGCTGATTAACCCCCAATTATGACTACAGATTCGTGTTCAGCGGTAAAATATACGTCAGAAAAAATGTGTCCGATACCCAGCACAAACCACTTTTCTTTCTTTTTTTTTTTTTTTGACCTGTGTTTTTATCGATTTTTTTTTCACTTTTCTCCGTTTTTTGCTGATTAACCCCAATTATGACTTCAGATTCGTGTTCAGCGGTAAAAACTACGTCAGAAAAAATGTATCCGATACCCAGCAAAACCACTTTTTTTGTGTGGTACGGTGGTTTTATCGATTTTTTTATTAAGCTCCATTTTTTGCTGATTAACCCCCAATTATGACTTCAGATTCGTGTTCAGCGGTAAAAAATACCTCAGAAAATATGTGTCCGACACCCCGCACAAACCACTTTTTTTTTGTGGACCTGTGCTTTTATCGATTTTTTTTTTCACTTTTCTCCGTTTCTTGCTGATTAACCCCCAATTATGACTTCAGATTCGTGTTCAGCGGTAAAAAATACGTCAGAAAAAATAAGTCCGATACCCAGCACAAACCTCTTTTTTTTTGTGGACCTGTATAATAAAGAATGACAGGGAAAACAAACGATCTGTCATAGAAAGCATCGCGTGAGTACAAAATGCTGGGGCTGCATAACTATGTATATTTTTAAACAAAGGTTTGTAGTTTCGTCCCCATTTATCAAGAATGTGCTTAAAAACAAATAAATATGAGTTTTTTTCTGTTTTATATTTGAGGAGTCCCGTCGGCTGTGAGCGGTAAGGCGCGAGACTCCTTGCCTAGGTATGTGGGTTTGATAGGAGGTGTCGCTGTTCTTTCATTTTTGGGACCTGTAAATAACATATTTTACGTATATTCGGATGTTAAAAGTAAAATAAAATATCCATTTCTGTTTCCAAAAATATATTTTTATTCTTATGAAGGCAACGTTTTAAAAGACATACGAAGTCACAATTAGGTAAGTTAGGCTGGTACGCGATGGCATTGCGGAAACTGAACCTATAGATGAAGTGGTATGGAAAGGGTTGGAGTATGAGCACCTTAGTGGAAAAACTGGTTAGACAAAAATATCTGGACGCCTATCTATGAGCCAGGAATAGCTCTTTGCATTTCAAATTGGAAAAATACTACCTCCAGCTGTCAGGGGATGATATTCGGACTCGTTTCGGCAGTTCCTCTTGAGCAGCTTCTGTCGAGCATCTTCTGTTGAGCAGTTACTGTAGAGCAGCTCATGTCTCAACAGCTTCTGTACAGCGGTTACTGTTGAGCAGCTTATGTCGAGAAGTTCCTCTTGAGCAGCTCATGTTGCAACAGCTTCTGATGAGAAGCTCAAGTCGCAACGGTTTCTGTTGAGCGGCTCATGTCGAGCAACTTCTGTTTAACAGTTCATGTCGCAACCGTTTCTGTTGAGCAGTTACTTTTGAGCAGCTTCTATTGAGCAACTCCTGTCTAGCAGCTTCTGTTGAGCAGTTCCTCTTGAGCAGTTCATGTTGCAACCGTTTCTGTTGAGCAGTTACTGTTGAGCAGCTTCTGTTGAGCAGTTCCTCTTGAGCAGTCCTTGTCGCAACAGCTGCTGTTGACCAGCTCTTGTCGAGCAGCTTCTGTTTAACAGTTCATGTCGCAACCGTTTCTGTTGAGCAGTTACTGTTGAGCAGTTTTTGTTGAGCAACTCCTCTTGAGCAGCTTCTGTTGAGCAGTTCCTCTTGAGCAGTTCATGTTGCAACCGTTTCTGTTGAGCAGTTACTGTTGAGCAGCTTCTGTTGAGCAGTTCCTCTTGAGCAGTCCTTGTCGCAACAGCTGCTGTTGACCAGCTCTTGTCGAGCAGCTTCTGTTTAACAGTTCATTTCGCAACCGTTTCTGTTGAGCAGTTACTGTTGAGCAGTTTTTGTTGAGCAACTCCTCTTGAGCAGCTTCTGTTGAGCAGTTCCTCTTGAGCAGTTCATGTTGCAACCGTTTCTGTTGAGCAGCTTCTGTTGAGCAGTTCATGTCCCAACAGCTTCTGTCAAGCAGTACCTTTTGAACAATTACTGTTGAGCAGTTCCTGTTAAGCGGTTACGGTTGAGTAGTTCCTTATGATCAGTTCCTGACGAGTGGTCACTGATGCGCAGTTCCTGTTGAGCGGTTAAGGTTAAGTTGTTCCTATTGAGCAGCTCATGATGAGCATCTTCTGTTGAGTAGTTCCTCTTGAGGAGTTCCCGTTGATCAGTACCTTTTGAGTTGTTCCTATTGAGCAGTTCCTGTCGAGCAGCTTGTATTGAGCAGTTCCTGTTAATCACTACCTTTTGAGTGGTTCCTATTGAGCAGCTTCTGATGAGCATCTTCTGTTGAGTAGTTCCTGTTGAGTGGTTCCTGTAGATTGGTTACGACTCCTCATAAATGTCTAACTAAAATTAAAATTATCTGAAATTTTTAAATTTAAAGTAATTAATTTAATATATTTTCGTGCGTTAGTAATACTTATAAATTCTTTAAGAATCTATTTAACCACCATCTTGGATTTGTTTCATAAATTACTAAATGAAGAAGAAGGAACAGTTGAGATACGGCTAAGTCAGATCCGAATTTTGCATACACCGTGCAATCTCTTCATGGCCCCCTAAAATTACAATAAAAGGTGCCAATGAACATGGAAAAATGTTCAAAATATATGTTTTTCCGAAACTCTGGCTGTTTTACCTTGCCAAATCCCAACTATTCTTTCACATCTTATCGCCTCTACGGTTAACTATCACTGTCTCATTATACATTAAATTATTCCCATAAAGGCCTCGCTGATTCAAGAAAAATGAATGGCCCTCATTACTCCTAATACACCGAGCAAAGAAGATGTTCTGAGCATGCGTGGGAAGGTTGCAACACATTCTGTAAGGTTACTCCACATTCAGGCAAGCTTATGTCGGACCATCAGCGGTAAATGGCGTAATCAAATCTCCTGTTCCTTAAACCAATATAATTGTTTGTCTTGTAGACTTAATGCTCAAAGCAAACCATAAGCTAAAACTCAATGAGCTACAAAGACATAAAGAGCTACAATTTCATAGGCGATCATAAATATTGAAGTCCCTTCTAATGGGGGAATTAAGTAGGCAATATAAGGGACTTAGAAAGATCCTAATGGCCTCCGAGCTGCAAGGAAGCATCAATATGGCTGTGGAATGTGGATTGCATGTGCTAAGGTCGAGAATTATCAGCTGTAATAGCTGTTGGCATAACGAAGATACGACCTTGCTCTCACTTTCTTCTGAAGATGACACCCTTTCACTTTCAAAGCTATCTTTCTTTATTATTCTAAGATGAAAGGATTTTATTGAAACACAACTCCGGTAATAAATTCTTGCGGTTTATTGCAGAAGAATGCAATTGTTGCATTGTTCATTCGCCGGCAATCGCACATTCTTTCCTATTCTAAATATTTATTTTTCAGTAGATGATTAGATTTCGTGTGAGCGTTCCGTCAAACTTCACAAAATTGGATTTTTTTTTTCGGCAACTAGGTAATTATCACAAATTGTTCAATTACTTCTACCGGTTACTTCCATAAAAATACACATTAAAAGAGTGTTCCACGTTTTTTCAATTAGCCGATAGGCTCAGTGAGGGCGAGATATTTTTTAAAAAATTCCACTACTCCGAGTGAGAATCGAACCTACGACACACCAAAAAACTCACAGCCAACCACGAGAACTGAAAGAATACTACGGATTGAAGTGTTGTACATTCCCATCCTAATTATTGTAGGAGATTATAATTCACTTCGCTCTTCTGGGGTTCGCACACTTTCTCACAGAAATATTTTATAATTAGCATTCCATACACCGCTTTCTTGAGAACCTCCTTGTCATTAATTATCTAAGGAGTATCGGAGAAAAATATAGAAATCCCTAATCAATTTCTAATAGTACTCAGCTCAAATAGGGGAAGAACAGGTTGAACCAGAACTAAATGCAAAAACAACATGCGGAAAGAGTTTCAGGAAAGGAGGATTGGATCAAAACGAAACGGTTAGTATAAGGCCGAAAATCATGGAGAAGGCTGTTGGATTATTTTCTTAATAAATAGATAGCTGTTTTTAGTTTTAGTATGGTAATTAGTTTAATTTAAGCAAAAGTGACCTTAAATTATGATTTTAGTTTAGTTTTCGTTTTTAATTCACTAATTAGTTTATTGCACACTTTGATTCAGAAAAAGGGTAAAAAATAGGTATGTATGTATTTTTGTTTAAATAAAGAGTGTTTATTTATGAACTATAATGGGGGAAAAATGAGGTTACAACTACAAGTTCAGCCTATTTAAAACAAAATAAGCTTACCAAATACTGATGAGATGTCTTCTTCAATATTTTAAGAGATTCATATTTAAAGATATAAAGGATAATAATTGGCAATAATTAACGAAATAATAATTAGAACTAATTAAAGATATAAATTTAAATTTTAAATGAATTAATGTGGTTAAAATTATAAAACTCTTCTGCCCAAAGTGTGCTCTTGAACTTAAACTCTTTTCATTTTTTTTTAATTATTTATTTCTTAAATAATATACATCTGGTAATATGATATGTGATGCAGAATGATGGTTCTGTGCTCAAGGCCTCCCAACTTGGTTCCCCATCAGATGACGTTGAAATGAGCCTAGCCAAGCTCCCTTCTGCTCAGCCCGAGAGATGGGTGAGCCACTGGCATTCAATCCCCTGCAATGGAATGATCTGTTGACCCGCAAAACTTTTGTGTTATGCGTTCATGACTACAGTATTCGCGCAATTTCTAAACATCTACGGACAATGTGATGCTGATGGCGAGCCTTTTTTTTTTTTTTTTTTTTTCTTTTTTTTCCATACCTCAGTAACCCTGAGGTATGGCCGTTTATTTACTACATGCCCCATGCATTGCATATCGCATGTATTTTGTATACAATATTTTATAGTTTACTTAAATGATTTAATAGTTTTATATGTAGAAAAAAACATTAAACATAAATAAGATTATTAATTAGAAATTACAATTAAAAAGTTAAAATTAAACTTAATGAATGTATTAAGATGATTAAATAAATTAATTAAACTGAGAACATTATGTGTAGGAAAATAGATTATCTGTAGAAAGATAAACGTAAATAAACAAATAAGATTATTAATACAAAATTACAATTAAAAAGTTAAAATTAAACTTAATGAATGTATTAAAATTATTTATTAAATTAATTCATGGCCATTAATTTATGGCGAGCCTTTAAAATGATAAGAACTCAAGGAATGTTTTGGAATCTAATCTGTGGCTACCTAATAGTCGGAGAGCTGGTAACGCACTTTTCATGAAGTGTTTTATGCACCTTGAAATTTGGCTATTATGCACCTCTCGGGTAGATAAGAATGTATATATGTGTTTCCTGGACATATCTTGGAACGCCAGGTACTGTGCATAGGGGAAAGGTGTAAAACAATATTGACAAAAAATAGTGTTTTATTCAGAAGCCAACCATCATTAATGTAAAAAAATTACAAATTAAAGCAATATTACAAAGAAAGAATAATAAATAAGGCAGACACATTTAAAGGAGTTAAAATGTAAATAAAAAACAAAAACCAAAGTACCTAGTTTTTATTTTTAATATTAAATGAAGTGCTTTATTCACGCTGCGTTATAAACAGCGTCTTCAATAAACATAATTGAAAACAATGACAAAAGGGCAGACACTTTTGTGGGGTTTAATTATCAGGAAACATAAAAATAAATGTTGCCTATGATAGACTGCAATACACTGCGCGTAACCGTAAGAGTTACTGAGTTACACTGAGTCTTAATTTTACATTAAAGATAGTTGGCTTCTAAATAAAACTCTATGTTTGGGAAATATATTTCTTACGCCTTTCCCCAATGCACAGTACATGGTGTTCCACGTTAAATCCAACCAACCCATATATACCTTCATATCTACCCAAGAGGTACATTATAGCCAAATTTCAAGGTGCATAAAGCACTTCATGAAACGCGCGTTTACTGGTTCTCAGACTATAAAGATTTATCCTCATCTTCCTCCATCCCCTTGGCATGTGTTGCTAATGAATCCTGCCAAAAAGGATGCCGAAATGTTGGACCTACAGATTTATCCTCATCTTCCTCCACCCCCTTGGCATGTGTTGCTAATGAATCCTGCCAAAAAGGATGCCGAAATGTTGGACCTACAGATTTATCCTCATCTTCCTCCACCCCCTTGGCATGTGTTGCTAATGAATCCTGCCAAAAAGGATGCCGAAATGTTGGACCTACAGATTTATCCTCATCCTCCTCCATCCCCTTGGCATGTGTCGCTAATGAATCCTGCCAAAAAGGATGCCGAAATGTTGGACCTACAGATTTATCCTCATCTTCCTCCATCCCCTTGGCATGTGCTGCTAATGAAGCCTGCCAAAAAGGATGCCGAAATGTTGGACCTACAGATTTATCCTCATCTTCCTCCATCCCCTTGGCATGTGTCGCTAATGAATCCTGCCAAAAAGGATGCCGAAATGTTGGACCTACAGATTTATCCTCATCTTCCTCCACCCCCTTGGCATGTGTTGCTGATGAAGCCTGCCAAAAAGGATGCCGAAATGTTGGACCTACAGATTTATCCTCATCTTCCTCCATCCCCTTGGCATGTGTTGCTGATGAAGCCTGCCAAAAAGGATGCCGAAATGTTGGACCTACAGATTTATCCTCATCTTCCTCCATCCCCTTGGCATGTGTTGCTAATGAAGCCTGCCAAAAAGGATGCCGAAATGTTCGACCAACAGATTTATCCTCATCTTCCTCCACCCCCTTGGCATGTGTCGCTAATGAATCCTGCCAAAAAGGATGCCGAAATGTTGGACCTACAGATTTATCCTCATCTTCCTCCATCCCCTTGGCATGTGTTGCTAATGAAGCCTGCCAAAAAGGATGCCGAAATGTTCGACCAACAGATTTATCCTCATCTTCCTCCACCCCCTTGGCATGTGTTGCTCATGAAGCCTGCCAAAAAGGATGCCGAAATGTTGGACCTACAGATTTATCCTCATCTTCCTCCATCCCCTTGGCATGTGTTGCTGATGAAGCCTGCCAAAAAGTATGCCGAAATGTTGAACCTACAGATTTTTATGAAATCCCACGTTTTCTCCGACTCCCATCCATTCCTTACGAGAAATGCATTTCTCCTATTTACGCCAATATTTTTCACAAACTCTCCCGACCCCCCACCTAGTATTTTCCCATGCCCTTGTGTATCCTTCCATTAACACCTTTCTCTCCTTTCCTGTCATAAAACTTCTTTAATCCCTGCCGACCTCCTCTCACCTCTTGTTGTTGTTCAGTTAAATATACCCCAGAAGATTCCAGTTTCCTTGTATATTTTCACGATGGTCACTAAACTGCTAACTTTGGTCTTTCTCTGCACTTCAGTGGATTGGTGTAGCTTATTTATTTTTAAAGATTAAAAATATCATTACTATTGTCTATAAACTTGTACTATTTCATTTAACATAGTTTATGTTTTTGTGATTTTCAAAAACTAAGTTCTAGAAAAAAAACTATTGTTCTGTAACATGTAGGAAACCAGGAGCAGGAAAATAAATAAAATAATAAAAAAAAAAGGAAAGGCTAAATGAAATAGGTTTAGCATGATGAAACTTATTTTTATTATTTAATATTAGTACCCCTTAATTTACTTATACCCTTTCAAAACTTGAACTGTGCCCAGGCCTAATAAGATTTGGCAAGTGGTAGCAGAGACTTACCAAGGGTCTGCATCTCTTCTTCGCCAGTCCACCGGTCACAAGGTCTGCCTGCTTATCTGGTCCAGATGACACTGTCCTCCTATTGTCTAGGACCCCCCTCTCCTCCTAGGCCTGGGCAGCTAGTTCCTATATCCCATAGATAGCAGGGCAGTCCACTATCTATGGCTATCACCACATATTTACACACTACAAGCATTCTACAAACAAAGACATACAACTACAAAATATTCTACAACTACTCCTATAACTATGGTTACATTACCCCCTAATTCACTAAAGTATTTTATCTTCTGATAAATACTTTCCAAGTCACTACACAGCACTATCACTACACTGTAAGTGAAGCATCGTCCGGGCAAAGATCCTCACCCCGGCGCACTCAGTTCTTGCTGCCGTGTCCACATTTCGCACAGACTGGTTCTTCTTGAAGTACCTCCTCACCGCCACCCCGACTATTATAGCTGCCACACAAGTAGTTGCAGTAGATGCACCTCCCCAGGTCCAGAATCTCATGGAGCTCTCCCTTGTGGCCAATTCTTGATAAAGGTTGCTCCAAGCTGGCAAACACGCAGGGTGGAACGTCGCCATTGTGGAGAGGGACGGTTGTAGGAAAGCCATACTTGACTTTGTCGACACCCGCAAAGCCTCTTTCTTGTAGCACGGACTGAGCAGTCCGCTCTTGACTAACGAAGAGGTAGCTTCCTTGGTGTCTCGTTTCTACCAAAAGCCTTGCAGATAGTTCTTGGACCGGGCGCCTCTGCATTTTCATTCGTTGTTCCAATGGCATCAGAGGCAGATCAATGAAGGCTAGTACCCCATCTGCGCTCGCTATAACCTGGACCGTTGCTGCGGCGTAGTATACTTGCTCATGGAGCCGGCCATCTTGGGTCAATAGTGCCAAATCTGCTGGGCTAGCCTCCGCAATACCTGCCAAAACACTTATTAATTCCTGGGGGCTTACCAGCTCTCTATTGAACCTTCCATCTATCAACCCCTCTACTCCTAACATTACTCTCCTAAGTTTCACCAAATACTCGGTGAAGCCCAGTCCCAAGCTTCTCAAAGAGGAGGAAAAGGGTAAGGATAGGGAGGGTTGGTGTCCAATAGCCGTGGGATTACCCTGCAACACCCTCATGTGACGGCCTTCTTCCCGGAACACCCTTTTTATCACCCCAAAGATCCGCGTCCCACGTCTACTCATCGTTAGGTCTCTGAACGCCTCTCCTCCGGAGGGAATATGGTGATCGTGGCCGGGGTCCCTGTTCCCGCTCTCCTGGCGTCCAGGTCGCATCCTTGGGGTCGTTGCTCGGAGAACTAGAGGAGGAACGACGCTCACTCGAAGGTTGGGAGTCTACGCCCCGTCGGCCGTATAAACGTCTGGATCTTTCGCGGTGCCTCCCCCCCTCATTTGCGCCCTCCACCCGTCCTATAGGCTGGGGTGAACCGCTCCGTTCGGCTTCCTCCTCTTGACCTACTTCTCCCTCAGATAGGGCTGAGTCGGATAGGACCTCATCGGGGGTAGTCGTTTCCGAAGGTGGCGACGAAAACTGGCCGCCGAGAGGACAACTAGGATCTGGACACGAAGGGGATGCCCCCGCACTCACGGGACAGTCAGAATGATCGGTCGCCCTTGCCTCGCTTTCCCCTTCTTCCGCGTCACCAGCCCGGTCTGGCGTCTGGTAATTCAAGTCATATGGACGCCCTGGCTCCATCGCCCAAGACCACTCGTCGTTGGCCTCTTCCTCGTCCTGTTCTTCGCGGTACGACCTATTAGTCGTTTCAGCCTCCTCTCTCTCCGGACCCATATTCCCCTTAGTCGCGGCCTTCTTAAGGCGGTTGATGTGCACAACTGCTCGCGCCCCGGTAGACAGCTCGACCTCATAATTAACCCGGGAGAGTACACGGGTGACTTGATGCGGCCCCGTCCATGGACGGTGGAACTTCGGACAGTGACCCGGTTTGACCGCTGGCACATTTAAGTACACCCAGTCACCCGCTGCTAGCTCGCGCTCTTTCCTCCGAGAGTTTACGAAGGCTGTTCGACGTTGATAACATCGCTCGGATCGTACCAGCGCCTCTCGATATGCTTCCGAAAGCCGCTTCCGTAGCTGTATCACATGATCTTCCGGTAAGGGCCTATCTCGGTCCTCCTGGTTCAAGCTAGGCCCTAGATCACAGTCGAAAGGGGTGACTAACTCCCGTCCCAAAAGTAGGTAATTGGGGGAGTACCCAGTCGAGGAGTGGGGGATGGCTCGGTAGGCCATAACTGCATATGGGACCCAACGGTCCCAATCTCTACCATCCCGCCGCACAAAATGTGTGATCGAATCCGTGATCGTGCGATGGAGGCGTTCTAACATGCCATTGCACTCCGGATGATAGGCTGTAGTCTGCAGCTTTTTTATCCCAAGAGCTCTGCATACTTCCTTGAAGAGAGCAGAAACAAAGTTTCTCCCTTGATCAGTGAGCAGCCTCTTTGGCACACCATGTCTCGTCACAATATTCTCCACAAAGGCTACGGCCGTCTCTTGAGCGGTCTGCTCCTTTATAGGGATTGCTTCGGCGTACCTCGTAAAATTGTCGATAAAAGTCAGTAGATATCTATGCCCTCTCCTTGACCTTGGTAGAGGGCCAAAAATATCTAATGACACCTGCTCGAATGGGCCACTGGCCACATACGGCACTTCCAGAGGCACCTTCAGGCCTGGTGGGCTCTTTCGCTGAGCACACCTATGGCAGCTCTCAACGAAGTTCCGTGCATCCTTCTCCATAGAGGGCCAATAAAAGGACCCCCTTAAGTTGGCAAGCGTGCGTTCTATACCCGGGTGTCCCGCCCATGGCTTCGAATGGTGGTATTCGAGGATCTTTAGCCTAAGCGACTCCGGAACTAGGAGACGCCAATCACTCCCTTCGAGATCAACAGCCCAGTACCACAATCCTTCTGCATCGGCCCTGACACTACCGCCCTCCCTTGCCAGCTTCTGGCACCAGCCATCTTGCTCTTGGGCCCTCCGGATGTGGCTCCGGGTGAGGGGGGTACCGGGTCCGTATCTCAGCAACGGAGCGGCTTAGCGCGTCTGCATTTTTATGATTCACTCCGGGCTTGTGTTCAACGACATATTCGAATTCCTCAAGGCGCAAGGCCCATCGAGTCAGCCGAGAAGAGGGGTCCCTCAGACTTAGCATCCATTTAAGAGCAGCATGGTCGGTAATTAACTTAAATTTTCGCCCAAGCAAGTAACATCGAAAGAGCTTTGTCGCCCAAACGACCGCCAACAACTCTCGTTCAGTGGCAGAGTAGTTACATTCCGGCCCCTTCAATTGCCTGCTGGCATAGCAAATGGGCCTCTCGACGCCTCCCTGCACTTGAGACAACACAGCCCCAAGAGCTACTCCGGAAGCGTCCGTAGAGAGCACGAAGGGGTCTCGGAAGTCCGGATACACTAGTAGAAGGTCGGAGGTCAAGGCCTCCTTCAGGTCCGCGAATGATTTCTCCTGCGCAGGCTCCCAGACAAAAGTAGCTCGAGTCTTTGTTAGCTCAGTAAGGGCCTTCGCCCTACTTGCGAACTCCGGGATAAAACGGCGATAGTAGCTCGCTAAACCGAGGAAGCTACGTACCTCGCGTGCATTCCGTGGTTTCGGAAAGGTTTTTACTGCTTCCACCTTTCCAGGGTCGGGTTTGACTCCACTGTCAGTCACCACATGCCCTAAGTACATGACCTCCTTGGCCGCGAATGTACACTTTCGTAGGTTGACCTTTAAATTCGCCCCGCGAAGTAAGTTAAATACTTCCTCCAGCCGGGCGATATGCTCACCGAGTGTGGCGCTGTACACCACTACGTCATCGAGATAAACAAAACAGCCGGTACCCTTTAGACGACCTAATAGCTGTTCCATCAACCTTTGGAAGGTAGCCGGAGCCCCTGCCAATCCGAAAGCCATTTTCCTGTACTCGAAATGGCCTCCCTCGGTGGTAAACGCTGTCTTCTCCTGGTCTTCCGGGGCTATGGGGATTTGATGGTATCCACTGGCTAAGTCCAGTGTGCTAAAGTACCGGCAATTGCCGAGCTGTTCTAGGGTTTCCTGAATCAGGGGTAGAGGGTATGTGTCCACCCGAGTAACGGCATTAAGCCCCCGGAAATCAGTGCAAAACCGATATCGCACCTCCCCATCCGGCGATTTTTTTTTTACTAGTACAACTGGAGCCTGCCAGGGGCTAGTGGAGGGCGTAATTATACCCCTTTCCAGCATAGAATTCAGCTGCTCCGCCACCACGGCTTTCTCCGCGTACGGGACCCTATACGGTCTCTTCACCACAGGTCGGGCATTACCCGTAACTATCCGATGTTGGACGGGTAGCGCGCAACCTTCCCCTCTGGGCTCTTCGAAGAGATCCTGGAAGCGAGAAAGAAGCTCCAACAAGGGCTTCTTTTCTACCACGGGGAGGTGTCGGAGCTTCTCCTGTAGGTCCGACCCTGTCTTTACGGTTTGTTTCGCTTTGGTGGGGGACTCACCTTGACCTTCTGCCAGTGACCAATTACCTTCCTCAACCCTACCAAGAGGGGAGTCACGACGTAGTACGACTGACCCTCCACTGAGATTAACCACCTGTATCCACGCGGATCCCTCCACGACCTCACTCACGCTACGCCCTGTGCGCACTCCAGATGTAAGCCCTTCTAGTGGCTCAATTAAAATATTACCCCGCCTTATGGCCGCAGGCACTCGAACAGCCACTGTCGCCTCAGAATAAGCCGGAAGGGATACCTCCTGGCACAATCTGACATAAGGAGATTTCCGTTCCCTCCGGCGTGCTTTGCGCCCGGAGCCATTACTTATTGTATGAGCGTCTCCGGAGCTACTCTTCTGGCTAACGGTACAACCCCCTGCGGATCCGGCAGCACTGACAATGTTTGACGAACTAACTCCTGAACCGGGGCAAGACCACTTCTCTTCCAAGATACGGGTCCTAGCCACGACCCCCTCGATCCACTTCCTGTCTCTTTCTTCACTTTGAGCCTCGGTTACCGTCTCTGTCGAAGTCACCCCAAGAGAAGTGGTAAGGGTCCCCAAGTCGTAATTCCTTCCACCTATACTTATTCTAGCTCCAACGCGGCCTAGCAAGTCTCGACCGAGGATTCCCCCTCCCGAGGGGAGCACCCGGGCTACGGCGACCCTGTGTCGGAAAGAAAACCCTGGGAGTTCAATGTCCACGACTTGTTCCCCTTCCAGCGGCAATAAATGGTCTGTTACACCGCGGACCTTAAAAGAAACTGGCTGAAGCCCCGCCCCCGGCGCAGGCCGATTAAGAACTGTGATGTCCGCTCCCGTATCTACCATCATCTCCAAGTCTTGCCCATTTACCTTTACTGGGATAATAAGGCGGGGCACCCCGCAAGTTTTTCGTAGGTCATTTATACGCTTGTCCCCCCGATCTATTGTGGGCCTCGGGCAGGGGGCATCCCTCGGCCGTTCGCATTTGGGTAACGCCCCTGAATTAGGACTTTCCCCCCTTGCCCCCCGATCTTGGTTGCCCTTGCACTCTCTGGCTATATGACCAACCCCATTACACTGGTAGCACCGCATATTCTGACGGCCTGTACCTCTAACTGGTTGCCATGCCCTTCGACAGTCACGGGCGAAGTGACCCCTGACTCCGCACCTAAAACACGCTTCCTTTCGCTCGCTCGCTGCAACGGCTACTCCCTTTTTTTCAAGTCCTAGAGGTTCATCTTCCTCACAAAATTCCACAGCTACCACTTCTCTACACGTAAAATGCTGCGACTCTCCTCGGCCCAGCTCCTCCTCGATAGCAGTGGCCCTTTCGACAGCCCCTTGCAAATTAGAAGGGAAGCTAAGACGGGTTTGCTGTCCTATCTCTCCCTTCAGCCCCGACAAATAAGCTGACAGGACAACTTTGTCCAAAAGGTTCCTTGCACCCTTGCGTTCCTCCTCGGAACCTGATGCCCCACAGGATTTTTCCCCTAGCTTACGGCAGCGGTCGGCAAACGCTCTGACCCCCTCCCCTTTTTCCTGCCTCATGTTGCTCAATTGTAGTAAAAACTGTTCGTGACGCCTAACCTCCCTGAACCTTTCCAAGAGAGCCACCTTAATAGTGTCGTAGGGCACCCCGGGCCCTTGTAAATCGGTACGACTCGCCAGAAAAGACGCGGCTGAGCCCTTGAGGCGCATCCGGACCACGAGCGCCATATCTTTATCTTCCCATTGCCCACTATCTGCTACTAATTCCAGTCCATTCAAGTAGTCAGTGACAGGGACCGAAGAATCATCGCCTGACCAAGGTGCTACCATCGCCTGTAAGGACATATCCCGCCTCGGCGCCATAGACCCCGACATTCGTGCTGACTCCCGGGACTTTGTTAGTTCTTCCTTAAATAACTGATTAGCCTTTAAAGCCTCCTCTAGTTGGCCCTTCAGGTTCGTAATTAGTTCTCCTGGATTCGCCATCTTATGTGCTTTAAAATAAGTACCCGCACGCCTATATTACAAAAACCCTTACAAAAAAAAAACTAAATCACGGGCCGTATAATAATACGCTAAGATATTATCCCATATCTTACACCGTAATCATCAACAGAGTGCCCGATGTAAACAGCGTGTCCGATTACAGCGAACACGATAAGCTAGCCCCCCGCTGCCCGCTACAGCCTCGCGAGAAGATAAGAGTCGCTTTCTCAGCTCCCCCCCCCCGCCTCCTAGCTACTCGCTACTCTGCAAGCTCCTTCACTCGCTTCTTTAAAATTATTCGCAGTCAACCCCACACCTGACACCAGTTGTAACATGTAGGAAACCAGGAGCAGGAAAATAAATAAAATAATAAAAAAAAAAGGAAAGGCTAAATGAAATAGGTTTAGCATGATGAAACTTATTTTTATTATTTAATATTAGTACCCCTTAATTTACTTATACCCTTTCAAAACTTGAACTGTGCCCAGGCCTAATAAGATTTGGCAAGTGGTAGCAGAGACTTACCAAGGGTCTGCATCTCTTCTTCGCCAGTCCACCGGTCACAAGGTCTGCCTGCTTATCTGGTCCAGATGACACTGTCCTCCTATTGTCTAGGACCCCCCTCTCCTCCTAGGCCTGGGCAGCTAGTTCCTATATCCCATAGATAGCAGGGCAGTCCACTATCTATGGCTATCACCACATATTTACACACTACAAGCATTCTACAAACAAAGACATACAACTACAAAATATTCTACAACTACTCCTATAACTATGGTTACAGTTCACTTACCTGTTTATAGCCAACATAATTTTTCTCATAATTTAACAACAAAATGTTCTCATAAGTGATTAGTATGAATAGATCTATTAACTTTCTTTCTGTTTATTAATTCTGTAATTCGAGGCCCGGTGGCCGTGAGCGTTAAGGCGTGAGGGGGTGGTGGCTTTTCTTTAGAAAAATAAAAAGGCTCCAGCACTAACCTGCCTAGAAGAGGTCGGTAACCCGTAGATAACCCGCCCTAAAATTCTTAGTTAATAATAAATGGAAGTCAAAATTTAAATAATTCTGTATTTTCTTGCTTTTGTCTTTCAGCTGACAAAGGCTTCCAAAGAGTAGCCGAAACGTCCTTAATACAGATTAAAAAAAAATATCGTATTCTTTGCCACAAAATATCTATGTAGTACGCCCCTAGCAAACGATTGTACGAGTTCGTAAACCAGGAAAATTGCTCCATCTGGGGGGGGGGGGTTACTCCGAAGCCAAAGTAGTTGTTTGTCAATACCAGCCGTAACTTTTGTTACATTTCAGCGAAACTCGGTAATCGTTGTGGTCATCTATAGAGAAAAACTTGCTGTAAATCGGTATATTAAAAGGGTGGGGGGGGGCTATTCCGGAGAAACATTACTAATTTGCTCACTACGGTCGTAATTTCTGTTGTATTGTTACGAAACGCTGTATGCGTCCTGGGTAACTAATAAGATAATAATTGTTGTGAAAACGAACTAACTCGGTCTATCGGAAGGTGGGGGGGGGGGGTTAGTTTGTACTACGCTTGAATAGAATTCTTCCACCAGATGTAGGTTCTCAAAGCCACTAGGAGCGCCTCTGCTTTGATGTTCCTTCACATGAGTGGTAGAGTTCTGATCTCTGCCACTAGGAGTGCTGTTCCTGCGAAATTATTGGATACCCTTCCTTTAATTATTCACTAATACCAATAGATGCAAATGTGATGTTTTTGTGAAATCTCTGAAAGGAAACTAATGACAAAGTTGACCATTAGAAACGTAAAAGAGAAGAACTATTTATGTTTTTATTTCATTTATATACGTTATTTTAAGCAAATTACTCAGGAATTCACTCAACGCTACCCGAATTCTGAGGAAAGTGCTTAGTTATGCAGCTCCTATGTTACGGACTTTTTATGTTGTCTTCGTTGTCCCCATGAATGTTTTGAAGATTCGATTGCTCTCTTATAGTAGAGTACTTCCTGCATAAAAATTCGGAGTTTTTATTCTATGAAATTGTTTAAAAAATATTCCCTTTCAAAAAAGTTAAAATATTGGCTCATGAAAAAGGATAATAAATGCCTTGGACTTAGTTTTTGAACAGTTTTTATTGAGCTATGTACATAGGATGCATTAGAAAGAAATTCTACTTAAACTGCTTTAATATAATAGTGAAAAGGCCTTTTCATTATTTGTTCACAATCAATAAGTAATAATAATTATTTAATACAATAAAACGTATATATATTAGGGTTTAGGAAAAATCTTTATTCCTGCATACATTATATGAACACAGAACTTACAGTAAAACAGAGTTACTTATGTACAAATGCCAAAACACCATACTTAATAGAAAAATAACTTACTTAACATAAAAAGGAACTTATATAATAAAGCCTCTTCCGAAATACTTAACTATAATTTAATATTTATAATATAAATGTTTATATACCATGGCACAGCTATATATTTACAGAGATATTATTAAAAAAAAATTAAAATATAAAACGCAATCGATTTTATTGAAAAAAAGAAATCCTAAGTATGAATTATAATTCTCGGATTCTTCTTAAAGCAAATTGTATATAAGTTATCTATAATTTTTTCAGACTTCAGGATTTTTGGGGTTTAAGATACAGAAATGTTAAAAAAAGTTATGTTAATTTATTTGAAAATTAAAAATAAATGGCAGCGGAAACATTATACAAATTCTATAATATTACCCGTAAAATTTCAGTGGGCTTGATTTCCACATTACTTGTTTTTGTGTACATTTGTATTAAGAAAATGTATTATATTTTATTAGGGTATTAGAGAACTTAAGAGTAATTTGAATTTTTATTACAAATTAAACTAAATAAAGAAGAAAAATAATGTATTTCATTCAGTTTTCTTATATTTTATTCTGTTATAATTATTTTACGTTCTCTGAAATATTTTAGTATTTTTTTAAAATTAATTTTGATATAATTAAATTCATTTTATTTTAACTTAATTTAGTTATAATTTCATTTACCTTTTCATATTATTATTATCAACAACAAGGTGTTAATGGAAAAATAACCCCTTAAAATTCACAGTTCAAATTTAAAATGAGTGTGTTCTCTGGACTGCCGTTACATGAATTTAAGGCTCTCAGCCTGAGAAAATTACTTAGTATCAGAACTATAAGTACATGAATTTAAGGCACCCAGTGTGATAAAATTACTGTGTTATCTGTAATGTCTGAACGTGTATTTAAGGCTCCCAGCATAATAAAATGACTATATACTCCGAAATGTCTGTACATGAATTGATGTCTCCCATCGTGATAAAATGCCTGTGTTATCAGAAATATGTGTACATAAATTTAAGGCTCCCAGCGTAAAAAAATGACTATACACTCTGAAGTGTCTGTACATAAATTGATGTCTCCCAGCCTTATAAAATGCTTGTGTTATCTGAAGTGTCTCTACATGAATCTAAGTCTGTTAGCATGATAAAATGACTGTTATCTGAAGTGTCTGTACGTGAATCTAAGTCCCCTAGCATGATAAAATGACTGTTACCTGATGTGTCTGTATGTGAATCTAAGTCCCCTATCATGATAAAATGACTGTTATCTGAAGTGTCTGTACGTGAATCTAAGTCCCCTAGCATGATAAAATGACTGTTACCTGATGTGTCTGTATGTGAATCTAAGTCCCCTAGCATGATAAAATGACTGTTATCTGAAGTGTCTCTACATGAATCTAAGTCTGTTAGCATGATAAAATGACTGTTATCTGAAGTGTCTGTACGTGAATCTATGTCCCCTAGCATGATAAAATGACTGTTATCTGAAGTGTCTGTACGTGAATCTAAGTCCCCTAGCATGATAAAATGACTGTTACCTGATGTGTCTGTATGTGAATCTAAGTCCCCTAGCATGATAAAATGACTGTTACCTGATGTGTCTGTATGTGAATCTAAGTCGCCTATCATGATAAAATGATTGTTACCTGATGTGTCTGTATGTGAATCTAAGTCCCCTAGCATTATAAAATTACTGTTACCTGATGTCTGTATGTGAATCTAAGACCCCTAGCATTTTAAAATGACTGTGTTATCTTATGTGTCTTTACGTGAATCTAAGTCCCCTAGCATGATAAAATGACTGTTATCTCAAGTGTCTACGTATGAAATTTTGGCTCCCAACGTCATAAAATGACTGTGTTACCTGAAATGTCTGTGCGAAAATTAAAGGCTCCCAGCATTATAACATGCCTCCAGAAATTCCATTATTCTTCCTAGAGTCCCAGGTTTCGTTCCTTTCTGCCCCATCTTCAGGGTACTACATACTTGAAGTTGTATACAGTGTCCTGTAGAGTCTGCGGCAGATGGTCCCCTGTAGCTCTGAATCCTCCTTCATCTGCTATATAGTTTACGGTTATCGTCCTCCCATCGGGTCCAGGATATGAGTAGCTACCCTTGACACTAGCTACCATCGTACCATCCTCTCCGGCTTCCATGACAGAAGTCTCTTCTCGGGTCATTCCGTCTGCAGTCTCGTACCTAAAAAAATTAATTGAACATCTTACCAAAATTCAACCACAATACCATAGAGATGATGAAGGATTGCTAAAAACACATTATTCTAGAATATTTTAATAAGAACAACAATTTCATTTAAATAATTGCATAAAATCTAATGTAAAAACTTAAGTAACATAACAATGAAATAATGACTCAGTATATACATGAAAAGAGGGAACGCATGTGGAATATAAAAGCAAGGAGGGGATGAGTGATGCAGGAGAAATTATGGAACTACAAAAAGTGGGAAATACACAAAGATATACTAAATACTTCCACACAAAAGATAACCAAAATGTTGGAGGTAAAATAAAATAATAACAAATAAATGCATATACAAGAGGAAATATAAAATTCTAGAAGGAATCAAATATTAAAAAAAAATCACATAAACAAACAGAAAGCAAATAAAATACATTTTTGGCAAATAGTAATGTATTTATAAATATGTTGTTTTTTTTTTTATCCCCATCTAGGCCATTAGCGGTGATATACATCGACGATACAAATGCAAAGTATCAGTTTGAAAAAACGCATTTTTCATTTTCAATCTTTACTGATTGCTTTTGAACTGATAGGCGGCAAACTCTCGAATCTTAGTTCACTCAGTGAAAGGGAAAAGTAACCATTGTCAAAAGGTAATTGCATTTGTATCGACGATATGATGGTCAATCCATTTCACTATTCAAACATTTTTGGAAAACAGTGCAAAAATCTAATGCGGACTTCAGTCGAAATTAAAACTGGTTGTATCTTGAGCTACGTTTTTCTAGAATAGGTGTTTTGATGGTCTTTATAGGGGTTTTCGGGTTGCTCATTACGATGAGCGGGTCGGTTAACCTTCATCACTCCAGATTCAAGGTCGTTTGAAGGTCAAATAGAGAAAAATCTGAAAACATTCATGCATATGTTGTGAGGCTCCTGAGTCCGAATCCGCAGTTAGTTTGACTCGCACTGACACCCAGAAAATGAATTAATGAATGCATTTTTTCAGATATTTTCGTTTATTTGACCTTCAGATTACCTTTAAATTACCTCTAGGAAAAGGCGTAAAGGTCCAACATTCTACGGATTGGGACTCAGGGACCTGAAAAACATAGGCATGAATGTTTTCAGATTTTTCTCTATTTGACCTTCAAACGACCTTGAATCTGGAGTGATGAAGGTTAACCGACCCGCTCATCGTAATGTGCAACCCAAAACCCCTATAAAGACCATCAAAACACCTATTCTAGAAAAACGTAGCTCAAGATACAACCAGTTTTAATTGCCACCGAAGTCTGTATTAGATTTTTTGACTGTTTTCCTACGGTTTTTTCTCTATTTGGCCTATAAAACACCTCGAATCTGATATGACGAAGGTCAAAAACCCCAAATCGACCACACCGCCCCGAGTGTTTTTTTAGAGATGAAATGTTGACCTATGTAATTTAACAAAGTAATTTTTAAAAAATCAATTCCTGTTTACTAAAATAAATTCATGTGAAATATTGTTTTCCTCAGAATAATGAAAAAAGTCCAATAATTTCCAGAGATACTTTATTTTTTGCAGAACGTTTAGCCTTGCAAGTAGAGGCCTAGGAGCTAGGCTCGGCTGAATAAGAACCTTTACATGGCTGAATAAGAACCTTTACATGGCTGAATAAGAACCTTTACATTGCTGAATAAGAACCTTTACATGGCTGAATAAGAACCTTTACATGGCTGAATAAGAACCTTTACATGGCTGAATAAGAACCTTTACATGGCTGAATAAGAACCTTTACATGGCTGAATAAGAACCTTTACATGGCTGAATAAGAACCTTTACATGGGCATTGAAAATGGGGCTTAGCCCCTGAAAACGTTCTGCAAAAAATAAAATGCCTGTGGAAATTTTGGACTTTTTTTTTAATTCTTCTGAATAGCAATTTCCGCCATCCAGAAATTCTTACAATTATTGTTTTCCTTGTTCATGTAAATGCTAAAATGTAGAAGGCTGATCCATTAGTTTGGTCAGACGCAATCCCGCAATGCCGAAATGTCTTGCAGAAATGCATTATTATTGGAAAGGATTTTCATTTATTTATTATTGAAACTTGGCAGCTTAGAGAAAAGGAAATGAATTTCAGGTTCTTGAATTAATATTCTGTATTCGTATATACTTATGTTAGATAAGTTTAGCGCGTTTCCTCTCTCCCTCCATAGGTAGGAAACCCCCTTATGGGGCTGAATTTATCTCGCAATTCGAAAGTGTCGACTAGAAAATTTCATGTTTCAGAACTCATGGATTACGAAAGTAACGATAGTTCGATATATATATATATATATATATATATATATATATATATATATATATATATATATATTTGTCTGTTTGCTCGCTATCTCATTTAAAAAAAGGCCGTTTTTAATGAAATTTGATACACAAATATATTTTGTGATTTTAAAGGTAAATTTCGTTAACCAGCAGATTCGGCCACCAAAAAGGTTTTGTTTGGTGGCATTCCCGGACATAGACCGGATAAATCTTCAACGACGCAACCAAAAAATAAATGCCTGCTACAGAATTGTAGAGCATTTCATTCCCTTCAAAAATATATATATTACTTTACTATTTTATGTATTTTCCTTCAAACGTTATAACAATTTCGTGAAATCTGAAATTTTGCTACAACTGTCGACTAATGAATCTTTCAATTTCTCACCAATTCCAGTCAACGTATTGTCTGAAATATACTCCGTTATGTAAACATAGTGAGTACTGGACGTGTAAATAGCACGGAATATATAATTGTGGGCCCGCTGACCAGCGTATTCACACTAAATTATAGAAGATCTACACCATGATATCGGTAATGGTTTTGCTAAGACTATGAAAGATTCATTTGTCCACAGTTTTTTCCGGATTTCACGATGAACACTGAAACTGTTTTAGCGTTTAAAGGAAAATACATAGAATAGTAAAGTAATATATATTATTGAAGGGAATGTAGTGCTCTACAATCCTATAATCGGCATTTATTTTTCGGGTGCATCGTTGAAGATTTAACGCGTCAAAAAATACCATAAAGTGTGCGACCAAACTGTTTTTTTGTTTTGTTTTTTTCACAAAATTACAAAACCTTCAAGAGCGGTTATGTCTAAAAAATTAATTGAGTAGAACTTGTAGCAAATTTATAGAACGGTCATGTCGCTAGGACGCATGGTTTCCGAGATGTAAGCGAAACCCCGAAAAATGCCCCCCCCCCCTTGCCCGGCTTTAGGCTACGGGCGGGGACTTTTCATATGTTGACCTCTTAACTAGGCCAAATAAAGTTCAAAAGTTTTTGCCTGGACTGTTAGATCATAAAATGGTTAATCATTGTCCCTCCACTTCCAGGATCGGTGAATTAGGAGAATGGAACAATCCATTTCTATGAATATGCATTTCTAGAATCTGTAATTGAGAGAAAGAAAGATGCACTTACTTATAGCTGTAGCTACCATCTGGAGTCATGGAATTGGAGTAGGTGAGGACAGGTGCTGATGGTGCAGCTGGCTGTTCAGCTGTGACAACCACTGCAGACTGATCCTGAACCACCGGAGCTGGTTGGACATGAACCACGCTGGGCTGCTCATGAGCCACAGCTGCGGGGTATTCTTGAGGTACCTGAGCGACAACCGCTGGCTGGACTTGAGCGACGACCACTGTCTGGTCTTGAGTCACCACTGGCTGCTCTTGCACCAATTGTTGGGCAACCGGTTGCTGTTGCTGTTGCTCCTGGTTCTGCTGATGCACCTGTTGATGGTGCGGGTACTTGTGATGGAGATGCTTCGGCGATGCTTGCTGTGCGTGCTGCTCCGACCTGATGTCCACCTTTCTGGCTTCGTGCTGACCCGATTCCTGCTTTGCGGGGAACAGCGGTCTGTAGACCCCTGGGCTCAGGTAGAACTCCTGATACAGTGGAAGCCGCTGATAGTCTACGATGTAGTGCCCTCTCTGGGCAGCAGCCACACCGAAAACCAACAGCAACTGAAACAGTAAAACCAAATCACTTCTTAGTTCTAATAAAAAAACAAATTAACATAAATTCTTCCAGTTATGAGACCACCGTAAGAAATTAGCATATGAACATGACCCTTAGGAACAGACATAATAATGAAATTACGTCAATTGTTAATTTCTAAAGTTCCTCACACTCATCCCTCAACCTTCATGGGCTCGCGCGGGCGTTGAGGTGACCGCCTTTTTGTAATTTCGCGCCAGACTTATTCCACAAAGGTAAGAAGGCGATGTGAGTGCCATGTATTCTCTAGTTGTTCTCTCTCCTGACATATCCCACACAAAGTTCCCTGAAATCACTCCTCTCTGCCTCTCAGTACAGGTACCAACAGGTCAGTTCACCGCCTTCCGAGCACTTAACTCATTTTTTTTTTCTACTCATCTACTTCAGAAGTTAAGTATTTTGTTTTCTCATTCCCCAATAATTTGTCAATTTCATAGACTTCATAGAATATTTATATTGAAAGGAAAAAATTGGAACGTCAAACACTGGCCAAAGGAAGCGTTAACTTTGAGGTAGACGATAGAGATCATAGCCCAACACCAACTCCTGAAATATTAGCATTAGTTCCTACTCTATTTTTTAATTGCGGTGCAAATTTTGCTGAATATTTCAATAGAAATAGAACTGGCATGACAATTTTACGAGCTAATTTCAGCCTAAATCGAGTTGGATTTTTCCTACGGGCTATTAGATTTGACAACCTAACACGAGATTGGATCGTCAACCAACGGACAAACTTTCTTCTATCCGAGAAATGTCTTCTTTCATTGCGAGCAGTCAAACTATTTTACCATGAAGAAAAAAAAGAAAAAAGAAATTCCTCCCAAATTCGTGACAGTAAAAATAAATGCAATGTCCTTTGGGCATATGCTTCCGTTTCTATTTTCCTTTATATATTTCATTGATTAATAAATAATTTTGATAAAAATTAGTTTAAAATATGATGTGGGGAGATTCTATTTCAATATTTTATGAAAATAAAAAAAAGAAAGTCAAGAGATTGATGAAAAAGTCTTGGGCGGTTAGACGGCCGCCCAAGCGAGCGCATGAAGGTTAAAACAATTATCTATCATTATAAAAAGAAAATACATTATCAACTCTTAGTCACAGAAGGAACTATCAAAGTATATGGGTACAGTATCAAAGTATATGTACCCATTGGGTACACCGATTCTCTCAAAGACTATTGATATTTTTAACAACTGACTAAAATCAGCTCATTGACCTTTAGTTATGGCGTGGCCATTGTGTCGGAAGGTTTGCCCACGTTCCAGTAGGCTGTACTTAGTTTTTAGGCTCCTTAAGAGACATCCAAAAATGTCAAATGCTTACAATGATGTGAAACATATAGAGCCATTTTTAATACATTTACGATTGTGTGTATTTGTAATTTTATTCATTGAGCATATTTTATTCAAAAACTGAGGAAGACCCGTTCAAAGCTACGAAACCAATACTTAAGAAGTTTAAAGCGCTTATTTATCCGACTGACAAGGGGAGTATACAGCGATGGGGTCACCGATTTGGACCAATTTTTTTCTGGTGATTCTAGGTCGAAAAATAGTCGACACGTATCCGAGCGTTCCGTCCAATGCGCCTTAGGAGCCGAGAAATAAAATAAAATAGGCTGAAAGTGCTTTATTTTTTATATCGTGTTTAAAAAATGATATCGACATGATTCTTTGACCAATTCATTCGTTTTCTTGAGTAGATTAAAACAAAAATAAAATCGGTAAAGAATAATTTATATTTCGTCAAATATATTCAAAAATATGCTTATGTTTCCAAGTAAACTAGTATTATACATTTTTTTACACCAAAAATAATAGCAGATTTGAAATCAGCAACCGAAAAAACCCTAATGTAGTGAATACCATTGAAAACAAAAAATAATGATTTTTCCCAGTCTGGAAGAGGCTAACTATTTGTAAGCGAAAAAGTAATGTGACGTTTTGGAATTCAATATCTCCCTTTGAGGTAATCCGATTTTGACGTCATTGAAATCTTTCGAAAGAAGAAAGACTCCTTTTTCTAACCATATAAATGACTATTGTATTATCTCAAAAGATACTTGCGAAAATGGTTCTCAAAATAAAAATAAAATGTAAACTTTTTTTGCATATAACGTCAATTCCTGAACACGTAGAAACACCCCGATTGCAAGGAAATGTGTCACATTAGGGCTTTTATCGACCCTCCAAGTTTGGTTTGAATCGGGTAAATATTCTTTGAAATATGGCCGGATTGTTGAATCTTTAACAAAATTTTAAGGGTCCCCCCTTAGCGAAATTTAAAATAATTGTTTTTTTTTTTGTAATATTCCCAAAATTTGAATTTAGGGGTTTTTCGATGTGCTAAAAACGAATCTGACATCCGTTTTTAAATCGAAAATTTTTTTATTATCGATAACTTTTTAAATGTGTTAAATATGGAATATTTTGGCAGAATAATGACTTCTATAGAGTCGAGTATGTAAAACAATTTTTGATTTAAAAACGGATGTCAGATTCGTTTTTAGCACATTGAAAAACCCCTAAATTCAAATTTTGGGAATATTACAAAAAAAAACAATTATTTTAAATTTCGCTAAGGGGGAACCCTTAAAATCTTGTTAAAGATTCAATAATTCGGCCATATTTCAAAGAATATTTACCCGATTCAAACCAAACTTGGAGGGTCGATAAAAGCCCTAATGTGACACATTTCCTTGCAATCGGGGTGTTTCTACGTGTTCTGGAATTGACGTTATATGCAAAAAAGTTTACATTTTATTTTTATTTTGAGAACCATTTTCGCAAGTATCTTTTGAGATAATACAATAGTCATTTATATGGTTAGAAAAAGGAGTCTTTTTTCTTTCGAAAGTTTTCAATGACGTAAAAATCAGATTATCTCAAGGGAAGATATTGAATTTCAAAACGTCACATTACGTTTTCGCTTATTTTTTGTTTTCAATGGTATTCACTACATTAGGTTTTTTTCGGTTGCTGATTTTAAATCTGCTATTATTTTTGGCGTAAAAAAATGTATAATACTAGTTTACTTGAAAACATAAGCATATTTTTGAATATATTTGACGAAACATAAATTATTCTTTACCGATTATATTTTTCTTTTAATCTACGTTATAAAACAAATGAATTGGTGAAAGAATCATGTCGATATCATTTTTTAAACACGATATATAAAATAAAGCACTTTCAGCCTATTTTATTTTATTTCTCGGCTCCTAAGGCGCATTGTACGGAACGCTCGGATACGTGTCGACTATTTTTCGACCTAGAATCACCAGAAAAAATTTGGTCCAAATCGGTGACCCCATCGCTGTATACTCCCCTTGTTAGACCATCCCATCTAAAGTACATAATATCTTGTGGAGAATTTAGTATGCTTTCGAGTTGGTTACTTCGACTTATAACTATTTTCCAACCGCTTTCGTCATATTAAGGAAAATATACAAAAATCCAAAAACTGTCTGGTATTAGAATATATTTTTTTATTACTTCCTTAAGGTCGGCCACACACTATGAGGTAGACCGGACAGGTGCACCGGACAGGCCCACCCGTGAGGTGCACCCGTCAGGTCTACCAGTGACCCACACTGTTCAGGTGTACCTGTCAGGTCTACCAGTGACCCACACTGTTCAGGTGTACCTGTCAGGTCTACCAGTGACCCACACTGTTCAGGTGTACCGGACAGGTTTGTCAGTTTTCAACATGGATCCTCCAGGAGATGATCTACTTTATCTCTCTCTATTTGCAGTAATATTTGAGACACGTAAAAACAAACGAAAAAAACGCAAACAATGGTGTAAGGAATGGTTGCAGAGAAGAAATAAATTCACCCATATCAATCTGCTGAACGAATTAAGAGATGAACCAACAGATTATCGCAATTATCTGCGCATGAACGAATCAGTTTACATAGAGTTATTGTCACTTTTATCTCCTTTTATTATGAAGAAATATACACAAATGAGGGCCGCTATATCTCCACACGAAAAACTAACAGCTACTTTGAGATTCTTGAGGAGTCAATTTTCCTCTACTCCTTCCGAATATTAGATCAAAAACTATTAATTTTACTTTTAGCCATACTCTCGTTTGCATTTGGATATATTTTCTGCAGTTTGTATACTAATTTGCGATATGCAGCATCCCTTTTATTTCTATTGTGAAAATCATCGTCTTTTATTTTCCATAAACATGGTTCATTTTTATAAATTTCGATGAAATCACTAAGAACTTCGTTAATTTTATGAGACATTTTACACTTTAACCTGATTCCATAAATAAATAAATAAAAAGGCCACAGCAGTAAAACAAATCAACACATATCAGAGTTGCAGAAAACTGAGACCTCATCAGGTACACCTGACAACCCCCACACACACATGAGGTCTACTCGCCTGTCAGGTGGAAATAATCGAATTTTCATCAGGTGTCAGGTCGCCGGAAAGGGTAGAGTGGGGGTAGTAAAGTTCCGCCACAGACTATGAGGTAGACCGGACAGGTGCGCCGGACGGGTGAACCTGTCCGGTCTACCTCATAGTGTGTGGCGGCCCTAACTCCAAAAGTAAGCAAAATATAAACATCTTAGTATGGATGAATGTCAAACATCTGGAACAATTTTCAACCAACCCATATTTAAGAAAAATATTTGTATTTATTTTGTTTTCGACTCATTTAACAACATACATGGTCATGTCAGCGTCGGAAGTGAGAAGAAGGCCACGCAATCTAACACATAACGACTACAATTTCGAAGGAGTTGATCACTTCACATATCTTGGTACGGAAATTAATTCTGAAAACAAGATTAGTGAGGAGATCAAAAAAAGGATCATAAGTGGCAATAAAGCTTATTACGGCCTAGTGAACCTGATGAAGTCGACGCTGCTCTCTAAGCGTACCAAGTTGCAGATGTACAAGTAACTTATCAGACCGGTAGTGTGCTATGGTGCTGAAGCATGGACACTTAGCACAAAGGACCTGCAGGCGCTTAGAGTCTTTGAGCGAAAAGTGATGCGACGCATTTTTGGCCCATCTGCGAGCAAGGTCTCTGGCGCATAAGGAGTAACCGGGAACTGGAGGAACTAAATAACCATGAGGATATCGTGAGGTTCATCAAGTCAAGGAGAATTAGTAGGCTTGGCCATGTCGAAAGGTTACCCAACGATAGGATGGTGAAGAAGGTCACAAGGGAACCGTTCCCAGGAAAGAGGAAGAGAGGACGTCCAAGGAAAACCTGGCAGGACTTAGAGGAAGATCTCAGAAAAATTGGAGTTGCTGACTGGAGAAGAAAGGTCCAGGATAGAGAAGAATGGAGAAAGAATGGATTGTTCGGGAGGCCAAAATCCATCTTGAACTGTAGAGCCGCATAAGTAAGTAAGTAAGTATTTGTATTTATTATATTTTAAAAAACGGTTACAATGGTTTCGTTCGTTTCCCTGCGTTAGTAAACCTAATAAATGTGTGCCTGCTAGTCTATCAACGCAAGAACGTAAGCGCTGCGATTTGTTTCGTGTGAATTTCGCCCAACAAACCATGTTCAGGCGAACGAATTCTGCTAGTTAACGAATTTCAACTTTCAAATAAGACAATGTATTTTTGTACCAAATTAATTGTTAATATCGTGGATACAAATGCGAAGTATCGAATGTGAAAAGTGGTTTGGTACCTTATAGAAAACTTAATAAATATTTTATCATATGATATATTTTAATTAGACTTAATGCACATTCGTTAGTTTGATTTTCAGTATTTTTGAGAGTTTTCCACAAAGTAGATCAGTCCAATAGCAATCAGAAAAATTCAAAATGAAAAATGTGTTTTTTCACATTCGATACTTTTGTACATTTTAATCGACGATATATACAATTTGAACCATCGGAATTTTCGTGAACTATGAGATCTAAAACGTGGGCAGCTTCGGATTGCGTCATGATGTCGCCATAAACGGGTTTCCTCCCAATGGAGGGAGGAAAGAAACGCGCTAAACTCATGAAATCACGAAAAATGGGCAATTGAAAGGAAACTTTATTGTCTTTTGCCATTTTTCCCCTGTAGCTTTCCGAAAACGCACACTCTCTTTAAGTTGAAAATTACTGAAATTGAAACATTTTTCTATACGTCCAAGCTTTGTTAGATAACTGTTGGATATGTTTGTTGTAGAGAAGATATGCAAAAAAAAATATATTCTGACAACTGAAATGAGCTGATTTAATAGTTTCTCTCGAGATCGTTAAAGGTGGAAGTGGTCATTCGAAAGCGTAATAAATCTCAACAATAAACGTTTGGGCGTACATTTTGACATGACAACTTTCTCAGAATGAGAAAATCGTGCTAGAAATTTCGCAAGTGTTGATTTTATCCCATTGAATGCGAAACATTAGGAGTCCTCAAATCACCTGGGCCATCAGCATTATGTGGAAACACGCTATGATGATGCAGTTCCTAACTTTTTTTCATTATTTTAGTAAATTTACTATAATGGGCAATTATCTCTATAATAACATGAGGTATAAGTTAAGTTTTGAATGAGTTTGACAAGGAAATGTAATACAATAAGGTACTTAATATGCGACCTTGAGGAACATAACGACCCGATGATCTATATGATAAAGGTACTTACGATAATCATGTCTTGGCGGAGATAGACGCACACTAGCCGGCATGGGGTGCGCATCCTGTGGTTTTATACCGGGTGTCGCTTTGTCTTCAAACGCCATTGTCTCGGCGCATATTGGCGCTGGTTTTGACAATGGCTTGTTGACTCTGGCTGATTGGTCTCAAGTTCGGCGACCTTCCTCTTTGTGATCGTCGATCAGATCCCACGATAGATTGCCTTCCAGATGGACCTCTCATTAAATAGCCGCATGTGTCTTAATTAGGCTGGCGCTCCTTCGAGGAATCCTCATTCAGAGCCGATGGTCAGCGGGTCTTCAGGAAGAATAAATACAACAAGCTCAAGGACCTCTGAAGGTTAATCACACAGGGGAAGGAGTAATTTCAAAATTAGCTAGTGTTCTTAAGTGGCTTCCCTATAATGTCGCGAAAAAATAAATTTTTAGTGTCACAACCACAAAAACGATGTAAGGAATAAAGACATAAAGACAGCTTTAACTAGACATGCGAAGACAAACGCCTCCTTTCCGAATCAATTTTTATCCACCTAGAAAATAACCCAGTTAATGACAAAATTGATAAAGAAGTCATCTCCTCTACCTACTCCAACATCTTCCATTTATTAAAAACTCCATCCTAATTCCCTATGGAGACCCAATGGCCGTGACGGTTTAGGCGTGAGCACTTAACACTCCGTGCCAAAGGTCGTGGGTTCGATTCCCACTAGGGGTGGTGGCTTTTCTTTAGAAAAAAGAAAAGGCCTCACCCCTATCCTGGCTAGAAAAGGATGGTAACCTATAGATAACCCGTCCTAAAATTCTTAGTTAATAATAAATATACGTTAAAATTAAAATTAAAATTAAAATTAAATTAATTCCTTATACCGCCTGCAATATAGCCCTTTATATCTGCCTCCCTTTCCATTAACACAACATTTTATGACTTAATGACACCTTACTGTACGACGCCGCTTCCGCCGCTCTTTCTTTCATCTTCTATGTTCTCTGTCCATTGGGTGGTCCAGAACCCCCCCCCCTCACCAACTCCTTTCTCCCTAAGTTTCCCTGTATTAACTGTCAGAAATGAGCCCGCATCTGTGAGGTATAGTTCTCAATCTTCCCATCGGTAAGCCCATCTTGTTATTTGTATATCTATTCTAATGTAATCTGTTATTCTTATATCTGTTCTCCTAATAATCTAAGCACTTCTAGAGCACATTGTTCTTCTATATATTATGTTTTTGTCTTTTTCCATATATGTATGTATATATGTATGTGTATGTGTGTATGTAGGCATATATATATATATATATATATATATATATATATATATATATATATATACTTCAGTATTACATCCGTCCACCTTGTTTTTTACAGCCCTGATGAAGGCTTGAAGTTCAAGCCGAAACGTCGGCACAATAAAACCGTTTTTACGATAAAATGTAGTTTTATTAAGTAGCAGTGACCCAACCCCGACAATCCCTACCTTGCATCATCTACGGTCAACGATCTCCTCTCGATAAATTTTTAGTGTGTTTTTTTCTCTCCCTACAAGTAGAACCCCCCTGTTATAACGTTGGACTGATAATGCAATCCAAGTCACACGAGCAATGTCGATTTTTCAAAACCCATAGATTACGGAACAATTACGTTGTACATATATATATTCTCCTTCCTTTTCAGAAGAGGCAATAGTTACCTCAATGAAATGCGTCAAGGAAAAATCAAAGAACGTCATACAAAGATTATTTTTTTTTATTTAAAGGATTATAAGGTGTGTGTCACAAATGTATGTCCGTTCACGCTCCCCCGTTTACAAAGTTGTTTTGATCTTACAAGAAACATGATAAGATGTGTAAAAAATGTAAAATTAAAACTAAAAAATTATCAAAATCTTAGGCACCACACCTGGAAACTAACAGTTTTCTAAGTGGAAATCTTAGGCACCACACCTGGAAACTAACAGTTTTCTAAGTGGAAATCTTAGGCACCACACCTGGAAACTAACAGTTTTCTAAGTGGAAATGTCTTCTTCCCCCCTTCTCGATAATCGCTCTAGGAAAACATTATAAGAAATAAATTTCTCATTTCCATACATTGTTTCATTTCCATACATAAATACAAAGTCCGTCACGCAGGAGCTGCATAACTAAGCACTTTCCTCAGAATTTGGGTAGTGTAGACTGCTTTCCAGAACAATTTGCTTAAAATATCCTACATAAATAAAATAAAAACATGAATAGTTCTCTTTTAAATTTGTAATGAGTAACTGATCAATTATTAATTTGCTTCCGGAGTTATGTTTACACATAGTACCTATTACACTACGTAATAAATTCAAAAAACCTCATATTGTTGTATTTTGATCTGACGCAGGAACAGGATACAGTCACTCTAGTGGTAGAAAGCGCTCCTTGCGGCGGCTTTGTGAACCTACGTCTGGCGGGCTTTTCTATTGAAATATATTACAAATTAGACCCCCGCTTTCCGATTGATTCAGCTCATTTTTACAACACTTCTTTCTCATGAGTTACCCACGACGTATACCGCGTTTCGTTACAATACAGCAGAAATTACGACCGGTATGAGTATATTAGGAATTTGGGTCCGGAGTAAACCCCCCCTTCTAATGAACCGATTTAGTTTATTTTTACAACACATATTTACCTGTAGATTACCACTAGGAATACCGAGTTTCGTCGAAATATACCAAAAATCACGGCTGGTAGTGGCGAATTGGTATTGTGGGTCCGGAGTAACCCCCCCCCCCCCTTCTAATGAACAGATTTAGTTCATTTTTATATCTCACTTTTCTTTCTATATTACCACTACGAATGCCAAGTTTCGTTGAAATATAACAAATATTACGGCTGACATGGTCAAATTAGTGTTTTGGGTTTGGGGTAAACCCCCCCTTCTGGTGGACCGACTTTGGTGGTTAACGAACTCGTTCAATCGTTTGCTAATTGAATGCTATATACCAAGTTTCGTGACGAAAAAACAAAAACTCTGGCCGCTATCGTGTTAACAGACACATATATATATATATATATATATATATATATATATATATATATATATATATATATATATATATATATAAATTTTAACGGGGGTCATTTTCGGTGTCTACTAGGTAGGATCGATAAAGATTTGAAGAAATGTTTCAAAAATTCCGTCATGAGTCCAACCTCAATAGCTACTTTCCTTCGGAGGAAAGTGATAAAAAAATAAAAAAGAAGCAATTAAAAAGTAAAGCAACTCCCGATGTCCTCGGGGACAAAACCCCGATTTCTTTTAATTCAATCGACAATTACATCCGGACCGTTTTTTAGAAAATTTAGTAAGCTTTCGAATGGTGCTGTAAAATTACCACGATTATCAAATCGTTTTCACGATATTTGACTTTTTTTTTAAGGCTCATCAGCATCTAGGCCATTAGCGCCGAATATTTGGCATTAAACTTATAACTGTTCATAGCTATTAAAATTAGTAAGGTAACCTAGTTTTATTCAGTGAAAATGGTTTCATTCGTTTCCCTAATTTATAAATCGTGGCCCTATAACCTATAAAAAGTGTAATTGGAAGGCTCTATAAGCAAATAAGTAACCCGGAACGATTTATTTCACAGGGGATAAATCATTTTTGCAGAAACAATAGTGTTTAGGTTTATATAGTCCGAGAGCCAGCAACGCACTTTTCATGAAGTGTTTTATGCATCTTGAAATTTTGCTATAATGTACCTCTTGGGTAGATAAGAAGGTAAATATGCGTTTCCTGGACATACCTTGGAACACCAGGTACTGCGCATACAGGAAAGGTACAAAAAAAATATTTCCCAAAAATAGAGTTTTATTTACTAGAAGCCAACTATCTTTAGTGTAAAATTAAGACAATTTTACAATGAATAATAAATATGGCAGGCACTTTTAAGGGGTATAACACGTAAAAAAAAAAAAAATTTAATTGTTATTATTCTAATATTAAATAAGAGTTTTATTCGCGCTGCCATTAAAACCGGAACAGCTGTACAAGATCATGTGAGCAAGACTCATGCAGTCTTATGGTTACGCGCAGTGTATTGCAGTCTATCATAGGCAACATTTATTTTCATGTTTCCTGATAATTAAATCCCACAAAACTGTCTACCCTTTTGCAATTATTTTAAAATATGTTTATTGAAGACCCTGTTTAAATCGCAGCGTGAATAAAGCACTTCATTAATTATTAAAAATAAAAACTAGGTACTTAGTTATTTTTTTATTATTATCATTTTAACCCCCTTAAAAGTGCCTGCCTTTGAATATTTGAATGCGTCTGATATATATATATATATATATATATATATATATATATATATATATATATGTGTGTGTGTGTGTGTGTGTGTGTGTGTGTGTGTGTGTGTGTGTGTGTGTGTGTGTGTGTGTATTTATAATTTAAAATAATAAGTAATAATAATAAAACAATAATTTGGAGTTTTTAACAAAAGTTATTCTTTATCTATCATATTACGGTTGTTACCCAACACAGAGCTCATATTTGCGAGGCTTACATAAAGAATGAAGTTGAACAATTAAAAATGCCATTACATCACCTTCACTCTAAGGCTCGATTCCTGTCACCTAACTTGGACTTCGCTTGGACTCCCGACTTACCCGGCAACATCAGGAACTTATCAGATGATCTGGACAACTTTACAGCCTGTTGATTTTCAAATCACATTTTTGTACTGAAAACAAACTGATCCACAACAAATCACTGCTGCAACCTATTTGGGTGTATAAATCAGAACTCGGTGGAACTGCGAACATCAGACGCATTCAAATATTCCAATCTAAAGTCCTAAGAACCACAGCCGATGCTCCCTTCTACGTTTCCAACCTTAACCTACATAAAGACCTCAATATCCCACCCGTTAAAGATGTTATATTATCCAGATTCCAACTTTACCACGCCAAACTTTCCACTCATCAAAATCCTAAAGTCCTCTCCCTATCGAGTGTCACTCACCCACTCTCTCCACCAAGGGGACTCAGAAGACAGTGGCCTAGAGATCTGCCGCAGATACCAAGTGAAGTGTTAGCTCTCCGATCTCTTTTCGACACCTGCTACTGGTCGGAGCAGAAGGGAGCTTGTGTAGGCCCCTTGCAACTTCATCTGAGCGTCCTGGAGATGGAGTAGGGAGGTTTTCAGCACAGAAGCCTCATATTGTTTTATATTACCAGATTTATTCATATACAGAATTTAATTACCGAAAAAAAATCAATTTGAAAAAAATATATATTTACAATGATGTTTAGTTCGTCTAATTCCTTCCTGTAGCAGTGTGGACTGTGTTTTCTAGACAAAGTGTTGTCACATCTTGGACAACTAGTAATGGGTGAAGAAAACTCACTATTGTTCAATTTCCATATATTTATTTATATTAATAATTTAAAAATAGAAGAGGTAATTATAACATAATCATATTATGTACAAATTAATTGTTTAATTATTATCACAATAGCTTGTCAATGGTAATATATGGTTGTATCATGAGGTGATGCTCTCTCTTCAGCTTCCAATTGGTGGGTAAGGAATACCCAGCTGAAAGGAAACAGAACTGGATTAATATGAAAAATTAATTTATTAATATACAGGGTGTCCCAGTCTTTTTGTTCCATAAAGACTTTTTTTTATCCAACCAGATTTTTTTTTTTTTTTTTTTTTTCTTTTTTTCAAATTCTCACTTATTTCTTAACGAAAGAATTGCATACAAAAAATTCTAATTTCTGTAAAAATTAGTATCCGATCTAAATTGAACGCCTCTATTAGGCGCAAGACGATAAGAACAATAATATTTGTATCTACCTGATATTTTAAATTGAAAAAAATGAAAGAATAAAAAAAAAAAAAAAAGAAAAGAAAAAAAGGATGAAAATAATTTTAAATGTCTTTTTTAGTTAGTTTATTTAAATTTTATTTTTCTTTGGTTTATTTATTTTTAATTGAATTAATTAATTTATCGCCCCGCATGTAATTGAGGCATTCAATTTAACTTGGATACCAATTACAGAAATTAAAATTTTTTTATACAATTCTTTTTAAATACAATTCTGGATTATTTTTCCAGTCTTTGCGCAGACGGTTCGTCGTATCAAAAAATGCTCTCTATGGAACAAAATCTCCATGCGATGGGTTATTCAAACATGATTAGTTCGTAAAATATTCAAGGTAAGACACTGAACTTGGTCACATCTTAAAGAAAATTTAATACAGCTGAAACACTGAATCATGATTTCAGGCATTCAACTTTTGAAATCCAGTCTTCCATGCCTGTAAAATAAATGTTCCTCAGATGTATTAACCCCAAATGTCCCTTGTTGTTATTAATAAGATTATTACCACTAGCTTGAAAGTAAATCAAATAAAGCATTCCATAAACATAAAAAAACTTACCTCTTTGGCATGTTTCATTCCACATTTTGCAATCGCCAAACCTAACTCACAGCTTCCTCTGGGGCTGGTGACTGAAATTCATAAATCGTTATATTAAATTGATTATCCCTTTTGAAAATGGACAGGCAAACTAAACAAACATGCATTTTCTAGACAAAATTGATACCCACCACGGCCCAATAAGGTTTGGGCTGAAGGATTGGTATGTAATTCATATGGTCCAATTCTATAAGGCATCGGATACGAAGGACGAACTCAACATCAAGTTCACGCTAATTCCACATAGATTACTATATATGTAATTCGTTTAATAATATAAATTAATAAACAAAAAATGAGACATGTCACAACAAATAAATGTTTTGAATATACTCTAGCGGAGTTCGCCCTTATCGAAAAAATATTCAAACGCATTTTCCTCACACTACCTTTTGTTGAATTTGCCCTTCGTATCCGCAACGCCTCATATGTACAAGTGATTGTAATTTGTAATTCAATCTCTCAGGAATTTTAAATTAGAATAAATGATTATTTATACAAATTGATTTTTTTCAGAGCTCGCTACTTGGGCAATATGCTTTATTAAACAAGTAAGGTGCAAGCAAAATTAAAGCCCATAAAAAGTAAGGATGATAAAATGTAAAAGTACAACTATAAGATTTAAACATAAGTAAAACATACCCTCTATAATTCTTTGAAGACAACAATAAAGTCTAAAATAAAACCTGTCTATGTAAAAAAAAATTGTTATTTTTGTTTAACAATAAATGATTACAGGCTACCATCCGTCAATAGTTCGTTCATGTATGTGGTTCAGATTTTCTTGCTTTATCTGTTAAGTCTTTAAATATTTGAGGATTAAATTATTTCATGTTTCAAGTAACTAAGATTTCTTCAAAAGCCAGACAAGTCCATAACTTTTTTTATATTTTCCCAACTATCCTCTTAAAAAAAATATATTTGTTTTATGTAAAATGCTAATCTGTTACAATGCGTATCTGTTAATGGGACAATAGTATAAAAGTAATTTTCATTTCATCCAGCCCGAATGAAGCTACACATTTTTTTTTTTTTAAGCTTCTGAAAATTTTTGTTTTTGGACTTGTCTGGTTTTTGTAATGACCCCTTCATTTCTACTTCATGAAGCACAATTAAAATTTAATCATAATTTGTCAATTAAATTATTAGAGGCAGAGCTTGTGATTCAATCTGAGGGTTAATAAAACTACATTGTTTTTAATATAAAGTGAGTTATATTTGGCAAATTTTCAGATTGAGTTTAAAGCCTTCATCAGCACTATTTGGACGAAGGCTCGAAAGCCTTGATGAAGGCTTGAAACTCAAGCTGAAACATTGGCAAGTATAACTCATTTAAAAAAAAGAAAAAAAAAAGTTGTATTAACTATCTTGAAAGAACTCAGCCAAGCACCTCTTTTGCAATCTCAATCCTCAACGATCTCTTCCCATCATTTTACCTTCTATCACGGTGATTATTTTATTTATTAAGTTATTTTTATATTGTAGATAGACTTTAAATTCAAAGTATTGTAAAGAAAAATTGTGTATTAATTACCTTCAGCCTTGCATCTCTGGATTACTTGATTTGCTTTATCCAGTATTTCAGGTGTATCCTTCAGTTTTTCTGCGGCAAGTTCACTCGCTCTCCCAGCATCAAATTTACCATTCTTAAGCTGAAATTTTATTATGTAAAAATTGTTATTAGTGAAAACATGTATGAATGCAGAAGTATATAAATTTTAGCAAGGCTCTTTTTACTAGATACCCAAATCTAGTGAATAGGATCGACAAAAGATTTTCCAAAAATTCATTTATGAGTAAAACTTTAATAACTATATTTCTTTCAGAACTGCTAATATGGCTCAATTAACATATATTTCAATAAAATATTATACATTTGGTAATTTGGTTTGTCATAAAATAGGTAAGCATCTTATTAGAATTTTAATGAATTGTATACAATTTTAATACATAAAATCTACTTACCATGCCAAATTTTTCCATCACACACTCCATGAAACACTGAAAACAAAATAGTTTCAATGTGAGCATAATTTGTTACTAACTTATTTAGTTATTTAAATTTAAACGTCTTATATAATTAACTCAGAATTTTAGTACGGGTTATCTGTAGGTCACCACCCTTTTTAGCCGGGATAGGGGTGATGCCTTTTCTTTATTCCAAAGAAAAGCCACCACCACTAGTAGGAATCGAACCCATGACCCTTGGCACGAAGTGTTAAGTGCTCACGCCTTAAAATGCATGGCCTCCTGTTACAAATTTTAGTTACATTAATTTTTATACCAACATTGTCTACATCATCCAGTTTATTATTTGTAGGTACATTTTGCTATCATAATTAGTTATCCTCAGATCAAATTCCATTGCATTGCTCTTATAGAATCAGGACTCAAATCAACCAGTTCCTTTTGCACTAATGATTTTATTTCCTTTCAGCCTATTAACTTCTAATGCTGGGCTACTCATGTTGTTATCACAAGTGGACACGCATCCAAGTTCTAACCACACCCTATGTAGCTAGTTCACACCCCTAGTGAAGACGAGGGTTCTAGGCACCGATTATTTTGAAATTTTGCACTATATCGTATTTTGATGCACTAAACACGAATCCATTAAAAAAAAAACTTGCTCTCAACTAGGAAAGAAGTTATGAAGCACTTAAGTTCACTGTTATTGAGAATAAGAATCTAAGGCGTTACTCACTAGACCACTGGTAGACCCCGATAATAATGTTAGAAGGATTATCTCCTTAACTCCTGTTTTGATGGTAGTATTAACCATTCCCATTATTCTCAACCAGAACAAACGTTATTTCATTATGAAGTTATTTCGGAAATAATTATTTTGCTTTTCTGTGAAATAATTCCCTTCATAAATAAAAAATATGAAATATCAATGATCAAATAGTTATTTCAGAAATAAAGCTTTTAGAAATATGTTGATTTATTTCAAGGAATGATCAAATTTTTAAATAATTATTTCAAGGAATAAATACATATAGTTACCTGATGAAGATTGTTTTATTTAACTATGATATAACACTTAAAGAATTTCAATTATTTCAAAAATAATTATTTCATGAAATAACCATTTGAGAAATAAATTATTCCAGTAGTGCCCGGGTCTACACAATATTATGGCAAGGTTGCATCAGAGAAAGCAAAACTTGTGTACTACAATGTGGACACTGCTGAAGGAACAAACTGCATGAGAAAAAATAATTTTAATAAGTACCTTATTAATTCTACTAACCTTTCCATTTTCTGATTCTGGAAGTTTCCTAGTCTTAAATGCAGTAAGGATGTCATCTGATACAAATTAAAAGTTTTACATATTTTTGTAGAAATATATCTTTATAATGATGATTAGATAGTTAGCCGTCGAGGTGATAAGTAAAGATGGAATGGTTGGGATTCGGCTAAATAAACCTCAATATGATTTTGTTTTTAAAAAAATCTATATTTCGGACGTTTCGGCTACTCATTGGTAGCCTTCGTCAGGTAAAATGACAAAAAAAAGAAATTAATACAAAAACAAAAAAAAATTATAATTGTGATAGGTAACAGAACTATAGATACAATTAACTTATAAAAGAACATATCGTCTTAAATTCTTAGAATGAGTAGAATGAAAAAGTAAATAGGCACAATAATTGATTTTAATAGTAATTAGTAACATTAATTGATTTTACAAAGAAATAAGAAACTACATACCAATGACAAATATAGTAGCTAATAGTAACATTAATAAATTTTACAAAGAAAATAAGATACTACATACCAATGGAAATGCCGAGCGGCAGAGGAAGACCAAGGTAGGCAATTAAGTAACCATTGTGAAAGTGTCTAAGGAAAAAGGAATCCACTGGAGCATATGTAGCTGAAAACAGCAGGTGGTGGGAGAAATGTCGGTAAGGATCAAAAGGCATGTTTATGACAGGAAACCTGCTGTTTTCAGCTACATATACTCCAGTAGATTGTTTTTTCCTTAGACACTTTCACAATGGTTACTTAATTGCCTACCTTGGTCTTCCTCTGCCGCTCGGCATTTCCATTGGTATGTAGTATCTTATTTTCTTTGTAAAATTTATTAATGTTACTATTAGCTACTATATTTGTCATTGGTATGTAGTTTCTTATTTCTTTGTAAAATCAATTAATGTTACTAATTACTATTAAAATCAATTATTGTACCTATTTACTTTTTCATTCTACTCATTCTAAGAATTTAAGACGATATGTTCTTTTATAAGTTAATTGTATCTATAGTTCTGTTACCTATCACAATTATAATTTTTTTTTTTTTTTTTTTTTTTGTATTAATTTCTTTTTTTTGTCATTTTAGCTGACGAAGGCTACCAATGAGTAGCCGAAACGTCCGAAATATAGATTTTTTTAAAACAAAATCATATTGAGGTTTATTTAGCCGAATCCCAACCATTCCATCTTTACTTATATCTTTATATATCTTATTGTTTGGAGTTTTAGGGCAAACAACATGAAGATTAGAATTGCCCTATTTTTTTTTTTTTTTGCATATCCTTGTTTAACTTTCTTAATGTATTAATGTTTTTTATGCATTATATGAATGTTTTTCCACTCCTATTTTTTGTTTCAGACATTTCTCTTAAATTATGTATATATTACAATCCAGTAGTTTGTATCACGACTTTTTTGCAACAAAGTCAACTCATCTCAAAAGTATTTCAATTTTTCAGATCAAAAATATATTGAAAACAATGATTTTTGATCAATTGACAATGAAGTTAGAGATCCATCTATTTATTTATTTTTAAATAAGCACTCAACGACTAGGATATCAGTGACGATTCTATGTACCAAATATATGGAATATCTGGTTCCCGGGCAGAATGTCCTGCTGCACTGCAGGGACCAGAGTTGCCATCTATACCTTTACGGTCCATCTAATCTTCGGCTGCCAGGCCTTTGGCTGAGGATGTGCTCGGTGGAACCAGGCCGTCCACATCCTCCAGGTCGGCTTCCGATTCCCAACAGCACAAACCAGGCATCCCACAACGGACCGAGCGACACCAAGCGGGTGACTCTCCACCACTCTACCGTCAATGGAAGAAGGCAAATTCAAATTTAACCATTGTGATGCTTAAAATTAATATAGGATAGAGATAAAGAGAAATTTAAAAATGTAAACCGATATGACCATTGATTATAATTTATACTATTTATTTATTTAGGCCTTCAAAATAGATGATTCAGCCCAGGTCCACCTAGGTTGTTTTCTTGTAATCAATAAAAGATACGGAGACATAAACTGGAAACAAATATTTATTATTAAAGTATCTACTAAAATATTAATTTAGCTACCACCAGCACAACTAAAGGATATGTTTGATTGTTATACTTGTAATTTTGGATATTCCCTTGAACCGCATTATAACTCCTACGAGAATGAAAGACATTAATGACCAAATATATTTTTGTTTTCCGCTCTATGGAGAACACTAAAATAATAGGTGCTTATCATAGCAAATATAGAATTATCTATATAAATTTTTTTTTTCTGTATAATGCATATATTATATACATTATATTTTTTTTCCTTAATGTCTAAACATAATACTATGAAATAGATAATGTACTGTAACAGCAGTTCTTTATCGTCCTAGTAACGCAGGCTGCCTAGGCTTGGCTGCTCTAACCAACTAAAACTTTAAACCCCTCTAAAAATACTTAAAAATTCGAATATCAAAAAATCCTTTCTTAGCGAGTGCCTACGTTATATAGGGAGTGTCCATGCAAAATTTCAAATTTTTCTGCCGAGTGGTTTGGGCTAGGCGATGATAGGTCAGTGAGTGGTATTTTTTTTTTTTTTTTATCGTTCTGAAGGGTGTATTCAACCGCGGGAGGTCATGGGCACCCAAAGAAAGGAAGGAACCTTTTAAATAAATCTTAAATACATTTTTTAATTTTATTATATAGAAAATGAATAATTGAATTAAAGAATAAAGAGAAAAAAATTTCAAAAAAAAAAAATAAATAAATAAAAAAAAAAAATAAATAAATAAAAATCTAAAAGCCTCCAGCCCACACCGCGGAAAGGGCACCGTCCGAGCCCAGAACCACCGCGACACCGCTGCACTGCTCTCCTAGTAAAAATGCTTTAACAGGGGAAACTTAATCATGCAAGGCTCTACTGGGAGTTGTGCTCGCCCCCTCCCCCGGGAGGGCGTCCACAATCTCCAGAGCCCGGGACTGTGACAGTCCAGAGAGCACAGCGATGTCACGGAAGGACCGAACCCGGCGGAACCCAAGCCACGGATAGGGAGAGAAGCTACACCTCACCGAAGAGATATTGCAAATATTGCTGTTTCACATTTACAGAACTAGATTATTAAATAAATTATACATTTTAAAGGGTATTCATTGAGGAGTCAATTGAATATACTATATTTTATTTGTTGTTTAGGGAGAAAAAAAATAAATAAAATTAATAAGGTGAGGTGAGAAGAACGATCCGAAATAGAGGAGCAGAGGACAGCCGAGGACCCAGCACTAGCTCTCTCTTGGAGTCTATGATGAGACTCTTACAGGCATGAGTCGTGGGATGTGCTGGGTTTACATAGCATGGCTTCCTTGGTACCCACCACATCCCACCATGGCTGGGACCGTTCTGGTCTAGAGGCCGATGCAAGGCCCCGGACGCCACCACACCTCCACCCCGAATCGCTCCTCATTCAAACTAATTTTATATTGAAATCCAAATTAATAAATCTATAATTTATCGAATAAACCTGTTGATTTAAGGAAGTTTATTAATTTTGTTAAATTTGTCGAATCATCGCCTAGAATATCATCAATTGTTGTCCCTAGTTGATTTTGTTGTCTTTCCATGGCGTATGATTGGCAATCTAGAAGAATATGTTTTACTGTTATTACTGTCCCACAAACTTCACACATCGGTGGATCACCTTTTGACATCAGATATGAGTGAGTAACTTTCGTGTGGCCTATACGAAGACGGGTTATAACAACTTCCTCCCTTCTCGTTCGGCGCACCGATGACCTCCACGATTGTACACTAGATTTAAGGTGCCTTAATTTATTTTCAGTTGTTAAAAACCATTTTTCTTCCCATGGTCCCCATGTTTTCCGTTTTATGGATATTGCAAAATCATTCGATGTCATACTGGGAACACGAACCCCTTCCTTAATGGCCTTCTTTGCTAAAAGGTCGACTTCCTCATTTCTTTTTATGCCGGAGTGACTGGGAATCCAGCAGAATGTAACGGAGCATTTATTTTTATTGAGAGATGCTAGAGAAGTGAATATATCTAAAACTACTGGGTGCCTAGATTGGGAATTTTTTAATGCTAGAAGAGCAGAAAGGGAATCGGAGAATACTGCTAATTGAGAATTTGGAGTAGTTACTGTATGGAGAGCTTTGGATATGGCAACTAGTTCCGCGGTGAAGATGGATGCTTCAGGAGGTAAAGAGAACATTCCTGAACCACTGTCGGACAAAAATGCTGCACCAACACCATCATTGCTCTTAGAACCGTCGGTAAAAACTATAGAAGAGGAAGGCATTTCACTGCGGATCTTGTTATATTCATGCGAAAATATTTGTTGAATCGTGTGCTTCTTGAGAAATTTAGTTAAGGTAAGATTCAGTCTGATAGGTGGCAGAGTCCAGGGCGCTTCCGTATAAAGACATTCTGGTTGGATGGAAGAGCTATCTGCCAGATGTAGGCTTCCAAAAAGATCGTGGATTCTGGTAGTGAAAGGTTTTCTTCTATTTGAGTAATTTTGTATAGTATTGAGGTCCGAAAAACATTCATTAAGTGGATGGGAGGGATTGGCTTTTATGGATACGTAATAATTAAGAGCAAGCTGATTTCTACGTGTTTCAAGGGGATGTTCTCCAGATTCCGCGTAGAGACTAAGTACAGGGCTGGAACGGAAAGCTCCGGTTGCAATTCTAATGCCATAGTGGTGTACTGTGTCTAACAATTGTAGAGTTTTCGGAGAGGCAGAGCCATAGGCCATGCATCCATAGTCTAATTTGGATCTGATAAGGCTTCGATAAAGCATAAGCATACTTGTTCGATCTCCTCCCCAAGAGGTATTTGCTAACATTTTAAGTATGTTTAATGATTGAAAACATTTATTTTTTAGGGTTTTTAGATGTAAGCACCAATTTAGATTACGATCAAAGATGAGACCCAAAAATTCAGCATTTTGATTAGACTTAATTAAAATGTTATTTATGTAGAGTGAAGGTGGATTGTCGACTTTACGTGGGGCAAACAGGACGGATACGGTCTTTGTAGAGGAGACCTCAAACCCATGATCATTGAACCATTCATTTATTGCATTTAAAGCAGACTGCATTTTATTCTGAAGATTTTCTGTGCTTCGATCAGATGAATATAAAACGAGATCATCTGCATAGAGCATACCTTCTACTGGAGGTTCTATGATCTGTAGGACATGATTGATGGCGACGGAGAAAAGAAGAGGACTCATGACGCTTCCCTGCGGTACACCGTTTGCTTGAATAAATTCTTCCGACAGTACTGTTCCGTTCCGAATTTTAAACGGACGTTTTGTTAAGAAATTTTGGATAAATATTAGAATATAACCTCGTATTCCGATTTCATTCAAACAGTCTAAAATATATCTTCTCCAAACGGTGTCAAACGCATTTTTGATGTCCACAAAAACAGCTAATAGTTTCCTCTTTTTACTAAAAGCTTGTCTAATTTCTACCTCGAGTTTCACCAAGTTGTCCCGCGTGCTTCTTCCTCGTCGAAAACCACTCTGCCACTTAGCCTGCAATCCTTTACTTTCAAAATACCAGTGCAGACGATTGACTATGATTTTTTCAAATAGTTTGCACAGGGAACTCGTCAGTGAAATCATTCTATAACTCGATGCAAGGAAAGAGGGCTGGTTTTTCTTGGGAATTGGAATTGCTATTGATCTGGTCCATAGCTCGGGAATTTTACCGGTCAGAAAAATTTTATTAAAATATTTTAATATAATGATTTTATTTTCAACAGTTAGATGCTTTATCATTCCGATGCAAATATTATCCGGACCGGGAGAGGAATCCTTTCGAGTTTTTAGTGCTTCTTCAAGTTCTATATATGTAATGGGGAGATTTAAAGGGTCAAGAGGATCTATGTGTACATATATTGGTTGGGATTCTTTTGATTGCTTGATCTGAAGGAACTGTGGACTGTAATTTGAATCGGAGGAAATGGTTTCATAAAATCGGCCGAGGTGGTTGGCTATTTCGAGTGGATCGGTTAGAATTTCGGTTGGTGTTTTTATATGATTGAGTGGATGCTTACTACTTTTGTGACGGCCTATTATTTTTCTTACTGTATTCCAAATTTCTATGGGAGGCGTGTGTATATTAATATTAGAGACGAAATCTCTCCAGCAATCTCTCTTTCGTGTCCTAATTATAAACCTTGCTTGTTTTCTGCTGTTAATGTATTCTTGTAAATGCATAGAACACGGATGTTTCTTAAATTTTCTAAGACATTTTTTCCTTTTCTTAACAGCAGAAGCACAATCTTCGTTCCACCATGGAACTAGGACTCTGCTACTATGAGGTTTTGTTTTTGGAATAGCCATTTCAGCTGAGGATAATATTGCACTATTAATTTCGTTTGTTAAAGTGTTTATACAGCCGCTATTTATATTTAAACGAGTAAGATCGGTATTGTTTTTATATTTGTCCCAATCGGCTTCATTCAATTTCCAGCGGGGTAAACGCAACTGGGGAGAGGAATTTCTGCCCAGAAAATTTATTAGAATTGGAAAATGGTCCGACCCATAAAGATCGTCCGTGGTGGACCAAGTGCATCTAGGAAGAAGGACAGGGCTAACTAACGAAAGGTCGATGGAAGATAGAGTTCCTGTGGAGCTGCAAAGATGGGTCGGCGAAGAATCATTCAAGACACCTAATTGAGAGGAGTTAAGAAAAGACTCAACAATACGCCCTCTGGTATTTGTTGTATCTGAAAACCAAACGCCACTATGACTGTTAAAGTCCCCAAGTAAGAAAAGTGGAGATGGCAGTTGAGCAACAAGATCTGTTAATTGGTTCTCATTAAAAGGTTGTCCTGGAGGTAAATAAATGGAGCATAATGTGAATGACTGGTGAGAGTATACTTTGACAGCCACAACTTGCAAATCCGATACCAATGGAACCTCAGTGCAAGGAATATCATGACTGACCAACACACTAACACCACCACTAGCAATAAGACCATGACAATAATCTCTCCGGAAGTGACAATAACCATTAAGGGTGAAATTGCTAGTTTCCTTCAGATGCGTCTCCTGCAGACAGATTAACGGGCAATATTTTTCTCTTAATATTGATAATAGATCTGCTTTGTGAAAATGTAAACCATTAATGTTCCATTGCAGAATGGTCATGGTGTGTGCTTGGAATAAATTAATACAAGTTTAACATGTGGAAACAGTGGGATAATATGAAGATCAAAATTAAGATGTAGAATATTTAAACTAACAAAGGATTGGAGTTTGAAAAGTTGGCAGAACACAGTAATATTTAAACGAAAATCGTCATTTGGATATATAAGTAAATAATTATCGGAGGTTATTTTTAAACTATCTGTGTTAATGAAATAAGATTTGAATTGTAATGAAATTAAATTTCCATTTAAAAATAGATTTTTATGAAAGAACAACAATGAAAAAAAAATACTGTGCATTTGTGTGTCCATATTAAGGGTAAGTGTACAAAATTTAATAACTAATAATTATAATATACGGATCAAATTCATTTTTTCGTTGTTTTGTTTTTGTATTTATTACGAATTTTGGGATTCGAATCCCCGTCATCCTCACGAGAGGATGTTAGAGAGCCACATGACGAAGGAGTAGAATTCTGGGAAGGAGGTCTAGTCCTTTTAGCGCGGTTCCTCCCTCCCCCATAGGGAGGAACCCCGCTTATAAGGTTGATACAATGAAACAATCCGGAAGTGCCGACTAGAAAATTTCGCGTTTCAGAACCCCTAGAGACCGAAAATAACGGTGGTTCAAATTTGTATATATATATATATGTATATATTTATTTATATATATATATATATATATATATATATTTGTCTGTTCGCTCATTTCTGGCTTCCCTGATGGTCCGATTTTGATGAAATTTTGTACAAAAATCCGTCGTCCAATTTGAAAGGTCAAGTTCGTTAACCAGCAAAATCCGCCCACTGGAAGATGGCGTTTGGGGCGAAATTCGCGCAGAAAAAATCGTAACGCTTACATTTTTGAGTTCATAAGCTTGTAAGTACTCTTTTTATAGGCTTCTTGGGCTAGGAAAACGAATGAAACCATTTTCAAGGCGATAGCTTTAACCGTTTTCGAGAAAATTGGAAAAATAGTTTTTGAATACCGTTTTTGGTTTGGGTACTTAGAATCATGGGATTCAGTTGGAAAATGTTCTGCGTGTTCTACTTTGATTAAAACTAATATGTTGAAATTTATGTTACGTTTGGAGTTAAGGAAGGGGTAGAATAAAATATTTTATTAACAGACATAAAAAGTTTTGGTAACTTTGTATACTTTCCTTAATATCTCGAAAAAGGTTGAGAATCTTGGTAAACGGAAGAATACCATTAGAAAGCTTACTAAATTCTCTAAAAAAAAGGATCTAATGAAAGTTTTGATTAGACGATGTCAATCGGAGAAATAAGTGCTTAAAACTTTAAAGTAATTGATTTAGCTTATTCGAACTGTTCTTTTTGTCTGTTTTTATTCCTTGTTATTTTTTAACTGCTTGTAGCTGGATAATGTATTTGATAATAAATCAGGTTAAGAAAAATAAGAAAAACAATTTAATCTTAGAGATATGGATTTCCAAGATAGCTTTTCAAATGCCTAGCGGGGTCCTTCCTAGAGCTGGATACCCTCAATGGGTATCCAGGTAAGATCGTAAATAAGACCTTTCTTGAAAGTAAAGATGGAACTGTCAACGTTGGTCCTCCTCTGCCTCCCGGCACTTTCATTGCTGACGAAGGCTACCAATGAGTAGCCAAAACGTCCTAAATATAGATTTTTTAACAAAAATCGTATTGAGGTTTCTTTAGCCGAATCCCAGCCATTCCATCTTTACTTATCACCTCGACGGCTAACTATCTAATCTTCATGCTTTCTAGAAATGTGGACCCAAAATAATAACAGCTTCTATTTTAATCATTTTAAATGAGTCTAGAGATAAGATCGGAACCGCGCTAAGATGATGCAGTTCCTGCGAGTCGGACTTTTATTATCTCCTATTTTCGGAAGGGGTAGTTGGCTTGATTGAGAAATATTCTGTTTAGGGTCGGGAATTATTGATATTTCTAATGTGTTTGATAATTTTTGGTTAGAAGGTATGTTAGACTTATTTTTATTTCCAGTTTTATCTTTAACTAATTGGGGAGAATTATTACCTATTGATGATTCTAAAAAATTAATTTTTTCAGCAAGAGATTGCACGAGACATGTCAGTTTTTCGAACTGTTCCAAGAGTACATTTTTAGTTGGTAATGCTGAGGCGACCTCCGAGTAACTATGAGAGGTACTAGGATGAACCTGTACTCTAGGCTGGAGGGATTTATCTGCTTGGAAATAAGATACTTTATGCTTTCTTCTATATTCCTCAATCTGTTTTTCCTTTTTATATATCGGACATGAGGAGAACCAGGCAGGATGGGGACCCGTACAATGGAGGCACTTCGCCTCACATTCTCCCTCGTGCTTTGCTAGTCCACATCGACCGCACAGGGAAACTGGTTCTCTGCACTGACGTTTTCCATGCCGATATCCATAACAATTAAAACATATTAGTGGTCTATAATACGGAATGACTCGTACACTTAAAAAATCGAAAACTATTTTTTCAGGCAGATCGGACCGATTAAATGTAAGAATGACAGATGGAGTTGGAATTTTTGAACCGTTTATCGTTTTAAATATTCTCTTAACTTCGACTACATTTTGTTTGGCTAATTCTTCCTTAAGCTCATCCTCTGTACAATGAAGAAATTCATCGCAAGTGATGACTCCTTTAGAAAAATTTAGCGATCGATGTAATGAAAATTGAATACCATAATTTTCATAGGATTTAATTTTTCCCAGATTAATGAAATCTTTTTCATTTGAAATTTCCAAAATTATTATACCTGATTTCAAAAATTTAACATTTATTTGAGGACCAAAACTTTTAATGAATCTACAAATTTTAAAAGGACTGAAATCGCGAAAGGTTTTCTTTTCTCTATTAGGGGCTAAGGTCATAACAAGAAATTTTTTTGTCCACCGACCGGGTGGTAACTCAAATTTAAAGCTATTTATTGAAGAAACCCCGGGATCCGGGGGTTTAGGTTCTATAATAATATTATTTTCCGTATCCATGGAGAAAGATGTATTTTATATTAACAATACTAAAATAAATTAAATATAAATACAAGAAAAAATGATGAAAATCAAAAAGAAAATGAATTGTTTATAATCTAAAGTCTACTCCCTGAGTGAAGAAGCTGTAGAAACAATTGAAGGCAGCCTCCTGTCCCAACAATGGAGCTGGCTCCTCCTCTAGCTTCAGGTTAGCAAACTTCAATATCAAATATCTTCCCTCATAAGCTATTACTAGGTGAAAAAACTACATAAACTTGATCTGAACACTTAAATGAAGCTATTCTTAATAAATATTAAAAGAAATTTAAAGAAAAAACCACTTAAAAATGAAAAAAAGAACCACTGAAAATTAGCAAGCGTCACTAGCAACCAGGGCCAAACAGCTGACTGTGAGTGGTATTTGACAAATATATAGTAGACTAGCTGAATACCCGTGCTTCGTCACGGCAGATAAGTAGTTATTTTATTGCGTTAAATAATGTTTCATTAAAATTACGTTACTATACAATTCTGTGCAGTTTATTACAGCACGGTTCCCGTCATACTATATTTTAGTCAATGGGCGTTAAAATTTAAAAGTTTATGTTTCCAAGAAGTCATATGGTAACACCAAATATATTTACGAGTATTACCAAGGTTATAGGCGAGAAGGCATTGCAAGGATTCCGAATATTATTACCTCACCTGGAAAACCTAAGGATATGCCATACATCACGGTTTGACCGGGACTGTCCCGGTATTTTGCAATTGTTTCGGTGTCCCGCCCGATTTTATCAATGTCCCGGAAAAGGCTGTAAGATGTGAAAAGTAATGAATAAATGTTTATAAGAATCTTTTTTAAATCTGTTACTTTTCTACAATCAACATTTTTACTACTGCTCACAGTGTCAAAGATATGAGAAGTAATCTAACTGTAAAACGCTGGAACTACCTGCACAGCGCTGCCAGCTGCCAGACACTACTGTTTGGCTGAGAGATTGTTTTAAGAAAATCAAGTTGCTAAAAAAGTTCCGTTCTTATTTTTAAGGTTAGGGTAGACTAACAGTTCAGGATTCCCCCTTCCCGTTAGTTGCTAGGCTTAAAACTCACCAACTTTGCTTATAATTTGTACTCTTTTTATCCCCCCCCCCCTGGTATGCCCATCCCATGTTAATGTGTCTCGGTTTAACTCTCCAAAAATATGGCAAGCCTATCTGACGGGGACAGGCAGAAAAGAAACGCAATTAAAACCCTATGAGGGACAGTTACTTTCTAGTAATTCAAGGTCTGCCATCATAGTTGAAATTAACCTCAATTAGAAAGAAAACTATGAGATAGATAATGTAAGGTAACAGCTGTTCTTTATCGTCCTAGCAACGCAGGCTGCCTAGGCTTGCCTTCTCTAACCAACTCAAACTTTAAACCCCCCTAAAAATGCTTAAAAATTCGAATATCAAAAAATCCTTTCTTAGCGAGTGCCTACATTATATAGGGAGTGTCCATGCAAAATTTCAAAATTTTCTGTCGAGCGGTTTGGGCTGGGCGTTGATAGATGAGTGAGTGAGTGAGTGGTATTTGACAAATATATAGTAGATTTGATTACAGTATATTTTATTAAAGTAATTCATCTTAATGTTATATTTTATTATAGTAATTTATTTCTTTTATATAACTGATTATTTGGTTTATGTTATTGTCATTTTCTTCAAGTAGAGTTTTTAAATTTTGGGTTAATTTGCATTTCTGTTGAACCGGGCGATAGGAAGGGCAGACTACAAGTATTTGGGTAACAGAAAGTGGGTTGTGACATCGAGAGCAGGATCTTCTTTTGTTATTAAATAGCTATCTTTCTATCCATCGTGGGCGTATATAAGGGGTGGGGGCTTAAAACCTTTAAAATAAATTAAATAAAATCACTTAGTTCAGAAAAAAAAATATTGCTTGGGTGTAATAGCGTTTTAATTGGCAAAGTATTCCAAGTTCTAGATGGTTAGTATTCCATACCCCCAAATTCTCTCAGCCCCCCCCCCCAAGAAATAATTTTCTATATACGCCCATGCTATCCATCTATTGAACTGGAAGGTTTTCAGAGTTGAGATTCTGAATAAAAAAATTACTAAGATAATCTAGTTACTGTACTGACCAATCACTTTGATTGAGTTGAAATGCTTAGTTGGTGTAAATTTCGAGAAAATTTTAACCAAATAAAAAATAACGATTAGAGCCACTAACAAATATTTATATAAGGAGACACAGCTCTAAAGGTTGGCGAAGTAAGACCCCCCAAAGAGCATGGGCGTATATAAGGGGGGGGGGCTGCAGCCCCCCTCCCCCGAAATTTTGACTTGATGGTAAAAACTTGTCGTAAAACCCTTAAAAATAAATTAAATAAGATCACTTGGTACATAAAAAGTATTTTATTTTACGTCTAATATCGTTTTAGTTGCCTAAAACTATTCTAGGCTCTAAATTTTTAGTATTACATACCCCGGAAATGGTCTCAGCCCCCCCCCCCCCCGAATTTTTCCCAGCCCCTCTCGAAATTATTTTCTATATACGCCCATGCAAAGAAGGGTTAACCACACCCAGACACCATTGTTTTGACTGCAATGGTGAAAAGTCGATGCATTACTGCAAGATATGCTTAATCTGTGTTTATTTAAGCCACACACACACACACACACACACATATTTATATATATATATATATATATATATATATATATATATATATTGTTTTGGACCCTGAAATAATACATTTAAAATTAAATTTAAATTTAATTAAATCATTTCACAAACGAATTAAATAAAATCTCAGTACTGTTTTACCTGGCTTTATTTGGTGGAGTGCCTGACATTCTCTCAAATAGCCCTTGGATTTCTCATCAAGCTCAATCTGAAAACACAAGCAACAAGAAATTAGTCCTCATGGATTACTCAGTCAATGGTTTGTAATATATGTAAGCATGTATGTACATACATACAAACATACAAAACCGATTTCTTTCAAATTTTGTACAATAACGTATTTTGATGCACTAAACACGAATACGTTAAAAAAACCTTCGCATTTAACTAGGAAAGAAGTTATTAAGCACTAAAGTTAATAGAATAATTAATAGATTTCTATTAATTTTAACGAGTTGGATTGACTGGGGTTTTGTTATTTTCTTGAGCGAGCGTAGCGAGCGGAAACGCATAGCACGTATACCCTTAAGCGACAGGCGAGGATGCCCTTAAAATTAACAATATTTTTGAATAAATGGTTTCTGGACATTTCAAATGAGAGTTCTTTGTTTCCCAATGTTACATATCTACGCATGCGCGTGTTTACAAATACGCTGATGACGCCTAGTTTTATAACCTTCCTAACAGTGAACTTTAGTGCTTAATATTATATTCTATTAGAATTCTATTAATTTTAGCGAGTTGGATTGACTGGGGTTTGGTTATCTTCTTGAGCGAGCGGAAACGCATAGCATGTATGCCTTAAAGTCGCAACAAATTTAGTTGTTTACATTAGCTCTCATAACCCGCTTAACAGTGAACTTTAGTGCTTAATAACTTCTTTCATAGTTAAATGCGAAGGTTTATTTTAACGTATTCGTGTTTAGTGCATCAAAATACATCATTGTACAAAATTTGAAAGAAATCGGTTTTGAGGGCGTGAAACTTCATTTTTACCTAATTTAAATAAATAATAATAAACAATAATATTTATTGAAATACAAAGATTTCAAAGGGCAAAGGTCGAATAAACAAATACATTCGGGTCAATATGACCCGACGCCACTAATTAAGGGATATATATACATATATATATATATATATATATATATATATATATATATATATATATATATATAAAAGTGGTGTGACACAAGGAAGTACAACTTTTTCCCGACCCTAAGCCTAAAAGAACGAAACGCATTAAGAAATATTTTGGGTCATCCACAAGAATAATAATATATATATATATATATATATATATATATATATATATATATATATATATATATATATATATATATATATATATTGTCAAATACCACTCACTCATCTATCAACGCCCAGCCCAAACCGCTCGACAGAAAATTTTGAAATTTTGCATGGACACTCCCTATATAACGTAGGCGCTCGCTAAGAAAGGATTTTTTGATATTCCAATTTTTAAGCATTTTTAGGGGGGTTTAAAGTTTGAGTTGGTTAGAGAAGGCAAGCCTAGGCAGCCTGCGTTGCTAGGACGATAAAGAACAGCTGTTACCTTACATTATCTATCTCATAGTTTTCTTTCTAATTGAGGTTAATTTCAACTATGATGGTAGACCTTGAATTACTAGAAAGTAACTGTCCCTCATAGAGTTTTAATTGCGTTTCTTTTCTGCCTGTCCCCATCAGATAGGCTTGCCATATTTTTGGAGAGTTAAACCGAGACACATTAATATGGGATGGGCATACCAGGGGGGGGGGATAAAAAGAGTACAAATTATAAGCAAAATGGTTGGTGAGTTTTAAGCCTAGCAACTAACGGGAAGGGGGAATCCTGAACTGTTAGTCTACCTTAACCTTAAAAATAAGAACGGAACGTTTTTAGCAACTTGATTTTCTTAAAACAATCTCTCAGCCAAATAGTAGTGTCTGGCAGCTGGCAGCGCTGTGCAGGTAGTTCCAGCGTTTTACAGTTAGATTACTTCTCATATCTTTGACACTGTGAGCAGTAGTAACAATGTTCATTGTAGAAAAGTAACCGATTTAAAAAAGATTCTTATAAACATTTATTCATTACTTTTCACATCTTACAGCCTTTTCCGGGACATTGATAAAATCGGGCGGGACACCGAAACAATTGCAAAATACCGGGACAGTCCCGGTCAAACCGTGATGTATGGCATATCCTTAGGTTTTCCAGGTGAGGTAATAATATTCGGAATCCTTGCAATGACTTCTCGCCTATAACCTTGGTAATACTCGTAAATATATTGGGTGTTACCATATGACTTCTTGGAAACATAAACTTTTAAATTTTAACGCCCATTGAATAAAATATAGAATGACGGGAACCGTGCTGTAATAAACTGCACAGAATTGTATAGTAACGTAATTTTTATGAAACATTATTTAACGCAATAAAATAACTACTTATCTGCCGTGACGAAGCACGGGTATTCAGCTAGTCTACTATATATTTGTCAAATACCACTCATTGACTCAGTCACTGACCTATCATCCCCCAGCCCAAACCCCTTGATAGAAAATTTTGAAATTTTGCATGGACACTCCCTATACAACGTAGGCACTCACTACGAAAGGATTTTTTGATATTCGAATTTTTAAGTATGTTTAGAGAGTTTTAAAGTTTTAGTTGGTTATAGCATGCAAGCCTAGGCAGCATATGTTGCTAGGACAATAACAGAACAGCTGTTACCGTACATTATCTATTTCATAGTATTATCTTTAGACATTTAAGAAAAAAAATATAATGTATATAATATATGCATTATACAGAAAAAAAAATTATATAGATAATTCTATATTTGCTATGATTAGCACCTATTATTTTAGTGTTCTCCATAGAGCGGAAAACAAAAATATATTTGGTCATTAATGTCTTTCATTCTCGTAGGAGTTATAATGCGGTTCAAGGGAATAGCCAAAATTACAAGTATAACAATGAAACATATCGTTTAGTTGAGCTGGTGGTGACAATGTTTAGCTAAATTAATATTTTAGTAGATACTTTAATAATAAATATTTGTTTCCAGTTTATTTCTCCGTATCTTTTATTGATTACAGGTGAAGACTAGAAAACAACCAAGGTGGACCTGGGCTGAATCATCTATTTTGAAGCCCTAAATAAATAAATAGTATTATTTTTGATTGAGGTTAATTTCAACTATAATAGCAGTCCTTGAATTACTAGAAATAAAATGTGATTTTGTCCCTTATAGAGTTTACGCCCTGGTGATGGCCCATCCGAGGTAATAATATCCCGAACCACTTGACACAAAAAATTGAAATTTTGCACGGACAACACGTTTAGAGTGTAAACACTCGCTAAGAAAGGTTTTTTTTATATTCAAATGTTTAAGTACTTTTAGGGGGGTTTGCATTATTAAGAAGTTCCTCATCGGCTCAAAAATGGTTCGATTTGGATAACATTTGGTACAAAAATCTTTCTTCTCATTTAAAAGGTAAAGTTCATTAACCAGTTGAATCCGTTTACTGGAACATGGTTTTGGAGCGCAATTTCTGCGAAAGATTCCTTAACGTAGGAAAACGAAAGAAACCATTATTAAGCGAGTTTTGTAGCCATTTACCAGAAAAGTTGATAGAAATACTTTTCAAAACTCATTTTCTGTTTGGGTATTCAGAAACGAAGTTTATGGAAACAAATTGTATGAATGGTGATACAAAGTTTTCGGATCTCAGTATATATTCTAGAATATTTCGACAATGGTTGGGAACTCTTATTAAGTGGAAGGTTACTAAATTCTCTACAATAAGATTCTGTTGTAATGTTCGGTGGGGCGATGTCAATCGAAGAGGCAAGTGCTTAAAACTTCAAATTTGTTAGTCTTAGGCTTTTCAACGTGTATTTGTCTCTGTTTCCCTAGCTTTTTAAGCGGTTGTTGTATTTTTTTTTTTTTTTTTAACTCTCCAACGGAAACAAGCACGGTTACCTCCACATGGTGTTTCCTGGGTAACTTTAAAGTCCGTGCAATAATAAGCTGTACAAAATTATGTAGTAGCGATAATTTTGATCATATCTTATTTAACTCAATATAAAAAATACTTATCGCCCGTGGTGAAGCACGGGTATTCTGCTAGTATATATATATATATATATATATATATATATATATATATATATATATATATATACATATATATATATATATATATATATATATATATATATATATATATACATATATATATATATATATATATATATATATATATATATATATATAAAACAAACTGGAGGACCAGGTTCAAAACCCGAGCGTGCATTAAAGATTTTTTCTTCTAGTGCCGTCATTCGAGGGTTGGATTTGGGGTCCCAGATCGTCCCTAGGCTAACCCAGCCTTTAATTAATTTATCAATGGATACCTTGGGTGCTAATGACACTAGCAGTCGAAGCAGCAAGGGAAAAATCAGGAGGCCGGAGCATAGTATTGACCACACTATCTCGCTACCGTGCCGTATGGTCAAGAATCAGATACCTCTACAGTATCAGCCCCTCTGGGCCCTTGTGGCCTGTTATGGGACTGATTTTATATATATATATATATATATATATATATATATATAGGGGAAGGTGTACCTTTGACCACTTTGCACAATTGATTTATTTTAAGCTTGAATATTAAGGCTAAATTCATTTTTTTTTTTATTTCATTGTAATTAGTATTCTATTGTTTATCGTATTTAATTTTTTCAAGGTTCTAACTTTACATTTAATATTTTTTATTAATTTTTTAAAAAAATAATCGTACAGTGGTCAAAGGTACAACATGTGGTTGTACCTTTGACCATGGGGTGTTGTACCTCTGACCATGAAAAAACAACACAGCAGTGGAGAAAAGAAAATGGTTTTCAGTAATATTGTAATTAATAGTAAGTTTAAAAAATACAGGACAAGGATGTAAGCATAATCAAAAATCTATTATTGATATTATGTTATGCTTAATATGCTGAAAAATCCACTCCAATCGATAAACGCTTTAACTGTCAAGCAGATCCACTAGCAATAGTAGGGTATGGAAGTTTAGCCACAATGTCTTCAACATCAATATCATACAAATTTTCATCTTCTCTCGTAAACTTGTCACTTAAAGTTAGTTTTTTCAAATATTGTATCTTAAATATTGGACATTTAATACCATAATATTAAAAAGAATAATTTTCTTTTTATTTACCACTTTTTTATGAAGGGTTTTATTTGTATGTGGCGTCTTACGTTTAGGGTGGTGCTTTCGTTTTGTTTTGTTTTTACCTTCAATAATTAGCTTTTTAGAAATATCTGTCAGGATACGAGGTTTCCCTTTAGGCCGGCCCCTATTTGACATTTTCCTTGCATGAGCTTTTCGATGAGTTCTTACAACTTCAAGTGGAACGATAAGGGGCGATAGGGCTACACTAAGATTAATAAAATCAGTTTGAACTTATTTATTTTTTTTTTTTTAATTCTTTGAACAATTGAAGAAACCAATATTAATGTTAAAAAAATGTAGCAGAAGAACATAAAAGTTGAATTATGTAAAGATTATTCAAAAAATTATTTGACCAGGTCAAAGGTACAACAACTAGTCGTGGTCAGAGGTACAACACCCTGGTAGCGTAAATTAAAATGCATGCTAAATATTTTAGGGTTAAGATAAATCAATTTCAGAACCTACGCCATGTTTCTTATTGTAATAGCTTCTTAGTCAAATGATTTCCATCTAAAAAGACTTAATAAAAAAATATTATGAGGCAAAACGTCATCAATAAATAACTTACATTTTTATGATAGAAATGGATAAGTATTTTTTGCAAGAATCCTCTTTGACTTGAATAATCCAAAATAGGTTACACAAGCCCTCCAGTGAAGGAGCTAAACACTAATTACACCAAAATTTATAAAATGTTGCTACATGCCGCCACAGCCTCGGTGGTTAAAGGTACAAGACGGTTAGAGGTACAACACCTTCCCCTAAATATATATATATATATATATATATATATATATATATATATATATATATATATATATATACACCCCCATGTTAATATATCGTCGATACAAATGCAAAGTAACGAATATGAAAAAATGCATCTTTCATTGTCAATCTTTACAATGGTAGTGAGCTTTGCCCAGTCTTTTCCACCATCTTCTTTCAGCTGCGAATCCCTGCCAGGTAGCTCCTCCACATGTTGTCCTCATTTCTTGGTCCCAAGGTATAGGAGGTCGTCCTCTGCTTCCCTGGTAGCCTGGGGGGTACCAGTTAATAATATCCTTAGACCACTTGTCCTTCCTGCTCCTAACCAAATGTCCTGCCCAAGTCCATTTTCTTCTGTGAATGATTTCTGCTTTATCTGATAAATTTCACTGATTCACTTTTTCTTTTTTTCCTATCCATTTGTGAAACCTGTAGAATATTGCATTCCATAATTTTTACTGTTTTGTTTTTTTTTTTGTTTTTTTTACGGCGCATCGACAATTCTTGGCCATTAGCGCCGACATCCAGGGTGCAGCCAGGAATTTTCTCAGCGAGCCGTGAGATGAGAAAATTCCTGTCGCCGGCTTATGAATCTAGCCGGCCATCTCCCGCTTATGAATCTAGCGTGCTAGCCACTAGACCACGGGAGACCCCAATTCTTATTGTTGTATATAACTTGCTTAAAGTTTGTTTGCTTATTGCCCAGGATTCACAGCCATAAGATAAGTTGGGCAGAATATATTAGAATAAAAAATAATTTATCTTTATCAATTATAAATTATTTAAACATAAAGATATTTCAACCATTGCTAGTTGAAATATCTTTATATTAGCAGTATTCTTTGATACTTTCCTTGAATTATGAACTTTTAAACTTCCTCAATCACCACTTACTACTTGAAGAAACAGGCTGTAAGGCAAGGGAAAGTTATGGTTTAGAAAACTAAACCTCTGGTGAGATGTGCCGCTGGTGATATTTGCCAAAAAGTAGGAGGAGAAAAGTTTTTTTATATATGAATAATATTATTCCTTAGAAAGTCCTTAAATGGGAATTTTTCAATAATGACCAATTTTAACTTTTCTTTGAAAATCAGTATGCTTTACAGGGCCGCCACATCTCAGAGCCGGGCCCGGGACCAGATCACGGGCCCCTTCTCAAAGCCGGGCCCCTATTATCAGAGAAAGACTGAAAATTTTAGTAGATTGGACATTCTTAAATTGTTATCATCTTGAGTTTTGAGGGAAATGAGAACAAAAGCCGACAATCGGTGCAGCAAAGGTCACTTCCGGTACTTGTAGTTTTATTACGACTCCTAATGAAATATACTATTCTGGGACTGCACTTGTTTTGTCGTTTATGTACATTAAAACAATGTAGATCCCATTCCAATAAATATAGGCTAAGCCCTTCTATATTTCTAAACCCCATTCTTTTTACAAACTCATAACCTATACATTTTTGGGTCTTATTTAGAACAGGCCCGCCAGTGATTTTGTCTAGTAACAGTTACTTATTGATAAATAAAAAAATATGGGTTAAAGGAACATATGATTTATTTAATAAAAACTTTTTACACATAACCAAAAACATTATCATACTTTTAATCACTTCCTCCAAGTACATCTGGAGGCCAAAATTCTACTATGTCCTTAAGGATTTTATCAAAAACATCTTCATTTGAGTTTCTCTGCCTCCACATGTACTCACATAAATAGGAGTCTATCATATTCATAGTTTAATACTTTTATAACCGCAAATACACAAACAATACTAAATTAAATAGTATTTAAACATGTGTTTTTATTTCTGTATCGATGGTATCAAATTACATAGTAACAGTTACTAAATATCATTATAAAATCACTGGCGGGCCTGTTCTAAACAAGACCCCATTTTTTCCATTTAGTGAGGCCCGGCCCGGGCCCGGGACAACTGTTCCCGGTTGTCCCCCCCCCCCATGTGGCGGCCCTGATGCTTTAAAATAAAATAAAAAGTAAAAATGCAGTTTCACGCCCTCCAAACCGATTTCTTTCAAATTTTGTACAATAACGTATTTTGATGCACTAAACACGAATACGATAAAAAAAACCGTCGGATTTAACTAGGAAAGAAGTTATTAAGCACTAAAGTTCACTGTTATGTAGGTTATGAGAGCTATTAATTATAGCGAGTTAGATTGACTGGGGTTTTGTTATCTTCTTGATCGAGCGTAGCGAGCGGAAACGCATAGCACGTATGCCCTTAAGCGGCTGGTGAGGATGCCCTTAAAATTAACAATATTTTTGAATAAATGGTTTCTGGACATTTCAAATGAGAGTTATCTGTTTCCCAATGTTACATATCTACGCATGCGCGTGTTTACAAATACGCTGATGACGCCTAGTTTTATAACCTTCCTAAATTTAGTGCTTAATATTATATTCTATTAATTTTAGCGAGTTGGATTGACTGGGGTTTTGTTACGCTCGCTACGCTTCTTGAGCGAGCGTAGCGAGCGGATACGCATAGCATGTATGCCTTAAAGTCGTCACAAATTTAGTTGTTTACATTAGCTCTCATAAGCTGCATAACAGTGAACTTAAGTGCTTAATAACTTCTTTCCTAGTTAAATCCGACGTTTTTTTTTTTTTATCGTACTCGTGTTTAGTGCATCAAAATACGTTATTGTGCAAAATTTGAAAGAAATCGGTTTGGAGGGCGTGAAATTGCATTTTTACCAAATAAAAAAATGTCTGAATACATCATAGATGAACGAAATAAACAACTTACTTTTAACTTAGAGAAATCGACGAACACACTATTCACAAGAAGAAGGAATGTACCAAAATTAGACATTACACTGAATGGACAAATTATTCAAGAAAATGCTGGTAATTGCTAATTATAGTATTGCCATTCAAGAATAATAATGTATCTAGTATTAAAACATATGTTCCTTGTTCAAATGTTTATTTTTGTGTCTGAGAACTTATCATGTACAGATTAAGAAGCATTTGTTGTGAAGTTAATAATGAGAAGACAGTAATTACGTTCTTCTGGGATAAAGAAACCACCAGGAATAAAGGATTGTTCAAACCAGGGGCGTATATAAGGGGGGGGGGCAGAGGGGATGCACCCCCCCGAAATTTTTATTGATCGGTAAAAGTGTGTCATAAAACCTTTAAAAAATAAATGAAATAAGATTACTTAGTTCATAAAAAATATTTTATTTTAGGTGTAATAACGTTTTAGTTGGTTAAAACAATTCCAAGCTCTAAATTGTTAGAATACCATGCTCCGGAAATGGTCATAGCCCTCTTCATTTATCATGATGAGCGGAATTAACAAGTATAACGTAATAGACCAAGAGCCAGCAACGCACTTTTCATGAAGTGTTTTATGCACCCTGAAAGTTTGCTATAATGTACCTCTTGGGTAGATAAGAAGGTATATATGTGTTTCCTGGACATACCTTGGAACACCAGGTACTGCGCATAGGGGAAAGGTGCAAAACAATATTGCCTAAAAGTAGAGTTTTATTCAGAAGCCAACTATTATTAATGAAATAAATGGCAAATTAAGGCAATTTTCAAATTTACAATAAATAAGGCAGGCACTTTTAAGGGGGTTAAAATGATAATATTAAAAAAAAAAAAACTAAGTACCTAGTTTTTATTTTTAATAATTAATGAAGTGCTTTATTCACGCTGCGATTTAAACAGCGTCTTCAATAAACATATTTGAAAATAATTGCAAAAGGGCAGACACTTTTGTGGGGTTTAATTATCAGAAAACATGGAAATAAATGTTGCTTATGATAGACTGGAATACACTGCGCGTAACCGTAAGAGTGTATGACACGACTGCGCAGTGTTGGTTGTTTTCTGTGCTCCCATTGGTTCTTGCTCACATGATCTTGTAAAGCTGTTCCGGTTTTAATGGCAGCGAAAATAAAACTCATTTTATATTAAAATAAAAACAATTTTTTTTTTTTTTTTTTTTTTTTTTTTTTTTTTTTTTTTTTTTTTTTTTTTTTTTTTACGTGTTATACCCCTTAATTTTACATTAAAGATAGTTGCCTTCTAAATAAAACTCCATTTTCGGGCAATATTGTTTTGCAACTTTCCCCTATGCCCAGTACCTGGTGTTCCCAGGTATGTCCAGGAAACACATATATACCTTCTTATCTACCCAAGAGGTATATTATAGCAAAATTTCCACGTGCATTTCAGGATGCATAAAACACTTCATGAAAAGTGCGTTGCTGGCTCTCGGACTATATTGTTTATAGCAATTATAAATGTTTTAATCCACAGCTGTTTGGACTGTTCGGGTTAGGAATAAATTTTGATTATGCTGAGTTTCGTCATATAATGGCGTTCATTGTCTTTATGAGGCGTATTAAGCATCTGATGTACCAAGAATTAAAGGTAAAGCATGGCATTCCGATTTGCAGTACGACTTAGTAGGGTGGATAGTCGACTCCACTCACCCTCCGACTTGCTATCCAACTGGCGATCCAACTTTAGTCCTAGTCTGTTTTCACGACTATGTACGTAGCTCACGAGCCGAAAAATGTATCGAGTGCAGATCGAAGTTTCCCGAAGGACAAGCACTAACTGAAGTAAGTTGGACGACTTTGATCCGACTCTCCCACTCCGTCGCCAGTCGGATGTCGGACTTTCCAGTCGGATGTCCCTCAAAATGTTCCGACTCGTCCAACTAGACTTTCAACAAGCCTATTCGCCATCCGATGTCGACTCCAACTTCTGAAGTTGGACCACAAGTCGAACTACCAATCGGAACGTGAATGGCATTCTTAAGAACTTATGTTTTCTAGAACGTTGCAGATTAAGCTGCACTGCTTTATGATCGGAGGTTAATCTATATGACGGGATGTACGTGCAAATGACGAAACATTGCTTCAGCAAGACGGGTAATTATGAGCTATGATTGCCCAAAATTGGATTTTGGTCAAACGTCAGATACTGCTTCACTTCAACCCAAATAAAAATGAATTCTTGAAGACAGTTGCAGGAGTTGCTCCCCAAAACTGTTTAAAACATTAACTTATATTGGCGACGATTCGAGTTCATCATCAGGTATCTTATATTAATTTGTGTTAAGGTCTATTGTGATTTTAAATTTCATTTTAGGCTCATAAGATTATAGTCATGTTTAATCTAATCTAGGCCCATAAGAGTGAATATAACTCATCCACTCAACACATCTTGAAGGTTTTTACCATGATTTAATGTTCACTGTCAAAATTGAATATTCAAGGACCTAAAGTGAAATGTCATATCTAATATATAAACTTCTAGTGTCACAGTGTTTGTAACAAAATCCTCCGAAACGGCTTGGCCGATTTCTATGACATTTTGTTGTGTATTTTCGGTCTAATAGGAAAACAGGATGTAAACTATTTATTATTTAAACGATGTCAGTTTGTGGCTTAGATTTGGGCACACCGTGACATGTTCTCGCATGGGTAAACCAACCAGTTTTAAGCATAAATAAGCTTTAGCGGTGAATAAACTGGAAAAACCGTTACAAAACCACCGTGTCCGCTGGCGTTCGCGCATGCGGAGTAGCGTTCACGCATTCGCAGTGGCCTTGTACGAATAAGAAGACTATATGTTATGTTTAGGCCGTCATCGTCCACAGAGCACTATTCCTCATCCAGTCATAGACCACATTCCCTCGCTCTTAAAATAAGTTCGTTATTTGACCACTAGAAATAATTTATGTGCTTTTAGCATTTTTATTTATTTTTTATATATATGGCGCAGGTCAAAAGAATAGTACTCCATTTATATATATATATACGGTCTGATGAAGCAGGATGGGATTCCTGCGAAATATCACCCAGAGAAACTGACCGCTGGAGAATGCCGTACTAAAATATATATACATATATATATATATATATATATATATATATATATATATATATATATATACATAATGCTAAAGGTTGCTTACCCCTTTTACAGCGAGTGCACATAGAGCGAATAGGAACAACTGCTTGGTATACATGCTGAAGGAACTATGAATCCTTGAGGAATTGTCTGGGTATATATAACTGCTGTCTTGAAGGACATCCCACCTTCTCCAAGTAGAATGGGAAATACAGAATTACACTTATCTACCGGTAGTGGAAATTTTGTTCTTCTCAATCCAAAGAGGTGCTGAAACCATTAGTCCTGTATTTATAGGTCTACCTCGCTGCCTCCTTGCAAAGAGCTACTAGAGCTGGTAGAGTTTCAAGTATTTTAGCGGGTTTCCACACTCCCTGTATAGGGAGGAAACACGCTTATGGCGAAATGCAGAGGTGTCAATGAGAAATGTAAACGTATAGGTCAGGAAAATACCGGAAGTTCAAATTTGTGTGTGTATATAATACCCAAAAGTAACAAAATTATTGATAAGATGTGTTTTGGTATTAATACTACAATAATGTTTGTGGATTAAATAATCATACCATTACATTTATCAGTGTATTAGTCTCTTTGCTGGGTATTTTTTAAGAAGAGCCAGTGATTATATCTAGTTACTACTACTAGGTGAAAAATTTCTCGCTGCACCCTGGATTTCGGCGCTAGTTGCCAAGATGTCGATGTATCGTAAAAAAAAAAAACAATGGATGAGGATATGTTCGACAGTTATGATGTCCTGGCAAGTGTCGCATGTCGGTGGGTGTAAGCCACGTAGTAAGTGCGTGTGGGTCAATTTAATGTGCCCAATTCGCAGTCTTGTTAGCAGCACTTCATTTTTCCTGTTTTGCCGGTGTGACGTTGTCCATTCCTTTACATCTTCTTTAATTCTCCTTAGGTGGTTATTTAGTTTTAACCAATCTTCAGACCACTGGATAATAATAATAATTCATTTAATTTGACAAATCATTTAGTCTAGTAAATCTTTTAATTTAATAATTCATTTAATTTAGTATATTATTTTGTTTAATAAAGTATTTCATTTAACAAAATCATTTGGAGTATATGAGTTTATTTACACGGAACCCGCAAATCTTTACAACATTAATAACAATATTATTCAAATATTTTACTTAAGTTTAGTTTTTTTTTAATATATATTGACAACTTTCTTTTTGTTTATAATGATGTTTTCTTTGACATGTTGAAGATTTTCAACAGGAATTTTCTAAAGTTTAATTTATTTCCACTCTTAATTGCATATGATCACCTCAAACATCTTTTTTTATTTGCTTATGTAAAAATGTAAACAAGAAAATTAATAAGCAAATAAATAAAGATGGTTGAGGTGAAGATCGTATGCAATTAAGAGTGGATTTAATTTTTATTTCCGTTTCATTCCTAAAAATGCTAATGTCACAAATTTCAAAAGTATGTTCACATTTTATAGAATGTAAACCAGCTCTGTTTTATTTTCTTTATTATCAATATTCTGAGTATGCGGTTTAATTTTAGAAATATGTATATATGTGTGTATATCTACTATTTCTTTACATACATGCTAGCAGGGAATTGAATCTCTCAGAAATAGTTCCCTTACTGAAATACACCTGAATCTAGCCTGCATGATAAGGATCTGGGAATGCCGAAGGTGAGACTAAATCTATGATGATTACGAATGATTCCAATCTGATAGCCTGCTTTCTTCACGAATGATCACGATATTACAGATAGTTTTTTTTTTTTTTTCTCAGCCAATTTACCAAGTAGATAGTAGGGCTATTATGCTCCGCTGGTGGTGTAGAGGTGTGTGCATATACTACTAGCTGCACTATAATTATGTTTTCCAGAAAGGAAGTATAGAACTTCAGCAATCACGTCCGTTTTTGTTTTTTTTTCTTCTGTCAATCAGGCAGTAATAATAGAAAAGAGTTGCATGAAATTGAAGGTCAGAATACACCGAAGCTTTGGAAAAATTCACCCATAAAAGAAAAAACTGTGGAAATGGAGCATATTCCTCAGAAAGGCCCTCCTCTCCTGGATCCCTCTGGGGGCTTTGCCTCCCTGGAACCCCTTGATCCATTCTCCTGTGAGCCTACTGCCAAAAGTGCTAAAAAAATATTGCTCTTTCCTTTGTAATTCCTGAACTCTTCCAGGCCAATTTGTGCTAACTTCATGCTTACATCCTGTTCACTTTATCTTAATTAACCTTAATTATTTCAAATCAATGCTAAATAATAATTTATCTAATACTTTCTCAAGGCTGAACCTAACAAAATTGATTTTTAAAATAATATTTTGACCAGGAATAATATCTTTCTACTATTTTAAAAGCTAATAAATTTTCAATGGGTATTTAGATAAATCAAACTGGAAAAAATACAACACAAAAATAAAGGGGTCTCCCGTGGTCTAGTGGCTAGCGCGCTGGATTCATAAGCGGGAGATGGTGGGTGGGTTCAATCCCCACCGGCGCCAGAAATTTTCTCATCTCAGGGCTCGCTGAGAAAATTCCTGGTTGCGCACCCTGGATGTCGGCGCTAATAGCCACGATTTGTTGATGCGCCATAAAAAAAAAAAAAAAATACAAAAATAATAGGATTTGAGGAGTGAGAATGAAACCTTTCGTTCTCACGAAAACTTTAATTTTAATATGGTTCTCATTTATTTATCTTGTTTTATCAAATATTAATTTTAAAAATTAAGGAAAACAGAGGCAAATATTTCATTCTCACTTCATCTCCTCCAATCTGCTTATGTTTGGAAGGAATTAAAGGAAAACTCTAATTTAAATATAATTCCCATATATTTAATTTGTTTTATCAAAATATTCATAATAAAAATTGAGAAAACCACAGACAAAATCTTTAAACTTTTGTTATATAAATATAAATAAATTTAAGATTATAATAATGACATTACCAGACCACAGCCTGAATTTTCACAGCTCTGTCCTTTTGTTTAGCCTAAACTTAATATATTTAAAAAACTAAGTCATTTGAGTACATTTGTATATATAAATATTAAAAATTTATATTCTATCCCACATATTTCTGAGAAATTATTTAAATATATTACTTTTTTGTACATACATGGCATAGGTCAAAAAATATTATGCATTTTTCATTTGTACTACTTAAGATAAAGTCCGTCACGCAGGAGCTGCATAACTAAGCACTTTCCTCAGAATTTGGGTAGTGTAGACTGCTTTCCAGAACAATTTGCTTAAAATATCCTACATAAATAAAATAAAAACGTGAATAGTTCTCATTTTGTAATGAGCAACTGATCAATTATTAATTTGCTTCCAGAGTTATGTTTACACATGGTACCTACTACACTACGTAATAAATACAAAAATCCTCATATTATCGTATTTTGATCTAACGCAGGAACAGGATACAGTCCCTCTAGTGGTAGAAAGCGCTCCTTGCGGCGGCTTTGTGAACCTACGTCTGCCGGCTTTTCTATTCAAATATATTACAAATTAAACCCCCGCTTTCCGATTGACCGATTCAGCTCATTTTTACAACACTTCTTTCTCATGAGTTACCCACGACGTATACCGCGTTTCGTTACAATACAGCAGAAATTACGACCGGTATGAGTATATTAGGAATTTTGGTCCGGAGAAAACCCCCCCTTCTAATGAACCGATTTAGTTTATTTTTACAACACATATTTACCTGTAGATTACCACTACGAATACCGAGTTTCGTCGAAATATACTAAAAATCATGGCTGGTAGTGGCGAATTGGTATTGTGGGTCCGGAGTAAACCCCCCCCCCCCTCCTAATGAACCGATTTCGTTTATTTTTACAACACATATTTACCAGTGGATTAGCACTACGAATACCGAGTTTCGTCAAAATATACCAAAAATCACGGCTGGTAGTGGCGAATTGGTATTGTGGGTCCGGAGTAAACCCCCCCTTCTAATGAACCGATTTAGTTCATTTTTATATCTCACTTTTCTCTCTATATTAGCACTACGAATACCAAGTTTCGTTGAAATATAACAAATATTACGGCTGACATTGTCAAATAAGTGTTTTGGGTTCGGAGTAAACCCCCCCTTCCGGTGGACCGACTTTGGTGGTTAACGAACTCGTTCAATCGTTTGCTAATTGAATGCTATATACCAAGTTTCGTGACGAAAAAACAAAAACTCTGGCCGCTATCGTGTTAACAGACACACATATATATATATATATATATATATATATATATATATATATATATATATATATATATATAGATATATATAAATTTTAATGGGGGTCATTTTCGGTGTCTACTAGGTAGGATCGATAAAGATTTGAAGAAATTTTTCAAAAATTCCGTCATGAGTCCAACCTCAATAGCTACTTTCCTTCGGAGGAAAGTGCTAAAAAAGGACCCATATCACGACTAAGTCTTAATGTGGGTGGTGAGCTGACTACACATGGGGATGTAATGGCCCCTGAGGAGGTGGCATGAAGACCACGAAACATGTAGGGCAAGCCAAGACTAAAGTAGTACAAAAGAAAAAGGAGTACTATTTTTGGACCTATGCCATATGTATCCAAAAAAATAAAAATTTTAAAGTGTGGACATTTTTCATCATAAACTTAAAACTTTGTGAAAACCAAAACAAATGCTAACTCATTTTAAGTAAATTTAAAATATACTTAATTTTTAATGACATAATAATAGTAATTAATCACTTAGAGATCCCAAATTCTGAGGACAGCAATTAAGTAATGAGCAATGGATTCAGGAGAAATGTGGTTAGCTGATCAACATCCTGAATTCTTACCAGCCGTTTTAGTTTTTAAAATAAAATACCCTGCTTCTAAGATGCATAAGAATGTCATGGAGAAATTTTAGTCACAAAAATGTTGGTACATTATGGAAAATAAGTGTGAGCGAAAATTAAAAATTTCCTCCTGGATTTGGCGAGTTTTCTTTTTCTCTTCACATTCAGCACCAGCTTCATGTGCATCAATCTTATATTTCTTGAATAATAAAGTACATATCATTATGCTTTTTTAATTTTTTTTTTTTTTTATTAAACAAATATGTTGCATTATTATTGACAAGTTTTATTTAATAATGAATGTAAATGTGATTATAACAGTTTTTGTTTCTTAACTACTTTAAAGAAGAATAATTGACAATTATTATTAATTGTATTTATTTATTTTTTATGTAATGGCGCATCTGCATCTAGGCCATTAGCGCCGATTATTAATTCTAGTTGCTTAGTATTAGTAAAGTCATTATTAGTCATGCTAATGGCCTCAGCAGCAGATGCACGTAAACAAACAAACAACAACTTAGTATTAGTATTTGCAATAACAATAATAAAATAATGAGTATCATCATAAAATAATCAGGGGTACTGTAGAAGCATCTGATTCTTGACCACACAGCTGATTAGGGAGATAGTGTGGTCGGTAATATGCTCTGGCCACCTGGTTTTCCGCTTTGCTAGTAACCATTAATAAATTAATTGCAGGCTAAAATTCTTTGATGCACTCGAATTATGAAGTAAGGTCTTCCAGCATATTAGCCCAGTGCACTACCACCGAGCTAACCTCGCCTCTAGTATATTCAATAATACTAGCGACAAATAGCTATGAATCACTGGACTTTTAAATTACATTTAATAGACCGAGAGCTGGCAACGCACTTTTCATGAAGTTTTTTATGCACCCTGAAATTTTGCTATAATATACCTCCTAGGTAGATAAGAAGGTAAATATGTGTTTCCTGGACATGCCTTGGAACACCAGGTACTGGGCATAGGGGAAAGGTGCAAAACAACATTGCACAAAAGTAGAGTTTTATTCAGAAGCCAACTATTTATTATTAATGAAAAAAAATGCCAAATTAAAGCAATTTTCAAATTAATAGTAAATAAGGCAGGCACTTTTAAGGGTGTTAAAATGGTAATAATAATAAAAAAACTAAGTACCTAGTTTATATTTTTAATATTAAATGAAGTGCTTTATTCACGCTGCGATTTAAACCATGTCTTCAGTAAACATATTTGAAAATAATTACAAAAGGGCAGACACTTTTGTGGGGTATAATTATCAGGAAACATAAAAATAAATGTTGAATATGATAGACTGCAATACACTGCGCGTAACTGTGAGTGCATGACATGACCGCGCAGTGTTGGTTGGTCCCTGCGCTCTCATTGGTTCTTGCTCACATGATCTTGTACAGCTGTTCCGGTTTTAATGGCAGCGAGAGTAAAACTCTCATTTAATATTAGAATAAAAACAATTTTATTTTTTTTGTTTTCGTGTTATACACCTTAAAAGTGTCTGCCATATTTATTATTCATTGTAAAATTGTCTTAATTTTATATTAAAGATAGTTCTGAATAAAACTCTATTTTTGGGAAATATTTTTTTGTACCTTTCCCCTAAGCGCAGTACCAGTTGTTCCAAGGTATGTCCAGGAAACACATATATACCTTCTTATATATCCAAGATGTACATTATAACAAAATTTCAAGATGCATAAAACACTTCATAAAAAGTGCGTTGCCGGCTCTCGGACTATAAGTATTTTCCTGTGATCAGGTGTAAAACTGACTGATTTAGGTAGAATGTTTAAAACAAAATCAAGATTTAAAAGCCTTTTGAAAAAACCCGGGGTTTTAGTTGATGGGCTCAGCCTTTTCAAAAACAATTCGAAGCAGCCAGTTTCCTCCAATAACTCCTGCAAAAAATCCCTTCACTGTCTTTTTTAATGAATTGTAGAGTTTTATCTTTGAGTTCTTTAATATAGTACAAGTCTGCAATTATAAATGTATCAGCTGCATTTTTACGGGTCAGCTGTTCGGGTAGAACTACTTCGCATAAATCTATTAACCCAGTCAAATGATACTTCTTGGCGACATGAATCAATTCGTTAGCCATATTTAATTTAGGTAAACCTGAAGGAGAGTGTCCTCAACACCGATTTTCTTCAAAGTTTGCACTATAACGTATTTTCATGCACTAAACACGAATCCGTTGAAAAAAAATGTTGTTCTCAACCAGGAAAGAAGTTATTTAAAAAAAAAGTTCACTGTTATGAAGGTTAGGGAAGACTGCCTTGGACGACTTTTAGGCATAGAATTCTTTTTATTTCTGCGAGTTGGATTGACTAGGGGTTTTGATGTTTTCTTGAGCTAGCGGAGCGAGCAGAAACGCATAGCACGTATGCCCAAAAGCGACAGTTTACGACCAAGTCAGCTACCACAGGTGAGTCTAAATTTCAATTACACTTCGTCATTAAGGACTATTGCGCAGGCGCGTGTTTACATATAAGCTGTTTACCCCGTCTTTTATAACCTCCATAACAGTGAACTTAGTGCTTAATAACTTCTTTCCTAGTTGCGAGCAACTTTTTTTTTCAACGGATTCGTGTTTAGTGCATCAAAATACGTTATAGTGCAAATTTTAAAGAAAATTTGGTCGTTTTTAACCCGCTAACAGCACCTTTGGTCGTTTGTAACCCGCTAACAGTGAACTTTTTTTTTAAATAACTTCTTTCCTAGTTGAGAACAACAATTTTTTTCAACGGATTCGTGTTTAGTGCATCAAAATACGTTATAGTGCAAATTTTAAAGAAAATTTGGTCGTTTTTAACCCGCTAACAGCACCTTTGGTCGTTTGCAACCCGCTAACAGTGAACTTTTTTTTTAAATAACTTCTTTCCTAGTTGAGAACAACAATTTTTTTCAACGGATTCGTGTTTAGTGCATGAAAATACGTTATAGTGCAAACTTTGAAGAAAATCGGTGTTGAGGACACTCTCCTTCAGGTTTACCTTAATTTATTACATTTACCAGTGTACATATATAGAAGCGCTTCTTCCATTACTTCCGGTCTGACATCCGATATTTCTACAATATTGGATCTGCTTTCTTCCAAGTCGTTCTTGAACATTGCAGCAAATACTGGACTCCTTGTCACAAGAATAGCTTTGTGGACAGGAAATTTCTTTTTGCCGACGGATATTGTAAAGTCACTCCATTCTGGTGTTGACAATAGATCTTTGAAGTCTTCTGTTAGGCTGTCTATGGTGTTTATCTTCTGTTCCGAAACTCGGAGCTCACAAAATATTGTTAGATTTCGGTACTTACGTATTAGCGTCAAAGCAGGTTAAAGAGTCTGGTCTCAGAGAACTGGATCTACACCGGGTCAGAGATCTGGATCAAGGAGTCAAATCAGTTTTTGCCAATATGGCGACGGGATTATCAACGATTTTGGTTAACTAGAGTTATGATATAACCTTTAGCTAGCGAAAACGCGTAGCACTTATTTTAATAGCATAAGTGCTATGCGTTTCCGCTCGCTACGCTCGCTCAAGGTTATATCATAACTCTAGTCAATCCAACTCGTTGATAATATAGATCAAGGATGGTTTTTCGCTGGATAATGGACTGATAAACGATTTCGCATCGCTTCGAAACAATAGCTTTCATCCTAGCTATACTGTTGTTGCTAACTCGCACAAAAACTGAAATCGCGTAACTAAAAAAACAACAACAATTGCGTGGGTAAATAAAGCACAAATGAATTGCGTTAAAAAGACAAAGGGCACAAGATGGCTACTATAAACACAATAGATGATATCTCTGATAGTGATTGACCAATAGAAATGCGTTATCCATGATCCAGATCTCTGAACGAGACCCGCCTCTTTAACCTGCTTTGACGCTAATACGTAAGTACCTAGATTTCCATTGGGAAGCAGCTTACTGTCTCTTTTTAACTCTTTAACAGTAGTTAATTCGCAAGCATCTGAAGACAAATGATTCAATTTCCCTGTAATCATTGCGCTGGAAAAACGCTTTGTTCTTTCTATGTCCAATATGGAAAATCTGAATTCCCATGAGGTTTCAATTCCACACCTTTTGTTTAGATATAAACATATCTTATTTCCAATTTCACTTGTTTTCAGATACAAAAATATACCCCAGTCTATCTGAGGGTCAGTACCAGTTGTGAACGTACCTGATTCTATGTAGTTAACCATGTTGTTGGTAAACTTAGGTATTTCCCACTCGATTTCGTAGCTTCTCCATGATGAGGCAGTCTTGCATGTTACGGTGTTTATATCTTGTATAACAGGTAGGTGGTCGTACGGAGAAAATATATAACCCAGTCTATCTGAGGGTCAGTACCAGTTGTGAACGTACCTGATTCTATGTAGTTAACCATGTTGTTGGTAAACTTAGGTATTTCCCACTCGATTTCGTAGCTTCTCCATGATGAGGCAGTCTTGCATGTTATGGTGTTTATATCTTGTATAACAGGTAGGTGGTCGTACGGAGAAAATGCCATTTTATCGAAAAACATTTCAAATCTTCTTGCGAAATTTTACACTTTATATGCACTACTGTATATGTACAGTGTGAAGAGAAAACATATCTAATCTGGAGATCAGCTGTTTACGTTTATAAGTAGCAAAACGATTAATTTTTTTGACATTTTCATTTCGTGTTTGAGCTGATTTTTCTCTATATCATGTTTAAGGCTGACGTTGTCTTATTTTTAATTCCTAGTTCATACTGATTATATTGTTTCAGAACAATACCATCAAGTAAACAGAGTTATTTATTCCGGATGTTTTGGGCAGGGCCGCCACATGGGGGGGGGGAATGCCGGAGGCCGGGCCTCGCTAATTGGAGAAAAACGTATATGAGCTTGTAAAAAGAATGGGGTTTAGAAATATAGACGGGCCTAGCCTATATTTATAGGAATGGGATTTATATATTGTTTTAATGTGCATAAACGACAAAACAAGTGCAGTCCCAGAACAGTATATTTCATTAGGAGTCGTATAAATAAAACTACAAGTACCGAAAATGACCTTTGCTGCAACCATTGTCGGCTTTTATTCTCATTTCGCTCAAGTAAGTACAGGTTATTTTGTCTGTTTTTAATATATTAATAGAAATACTAAGTAGATTTACATTTAAAATGTTGCAGCCGTTACACATAGTATTAAGATAACAATTGAATTAAAAAAATAAGGGTACTTAGGTACTAGATGCACCGATCTCGAGAAATGGCTCCTGTTCAGGCTCCCAGTCAGTGATCCGGATCAGGCAATATGGCGACCATTTATGGCACCATGTATTAATATTATCAACGAGTTGGATTGACTAGAGTTTCGATATAACCTAGAGCGAGCGGAAACGCATAGTAATTATGCCATTAACATAAGAGCTACTAATTTCCTAAATTATATAACATTAGCACTTAAGTTAATTTGATAATTGCTATGCGTTTCCGTTCGCTATGCTCCTTCAAGTTTATTTCGAATCTCTAGTTAATCCAACTCGTTGGTAACTGGGTTTTCGGTGGAAAATGAGCTGATATGCAATTTAACATTAAAGATCTCTATTCTCGTTGCTATTTCGGGTACTTACTTACTAGTTGCACCGATTTTGAGAACCGGCTCCCGTTTAGACTCACACCCAGTGATCCGGATCATGAAATGACAGATTATAAGTGGTCTGAATAACAGGTCGCCATCTTGAAATTGTTGCGTATTGCCTGATCCGGATCACTGACTGGGAGGCTGAACGGGAGCCAGTTCTCGAGATCGGTGCAACTAGTAGGTAAGTACCCTATTTCGCGGTCGCCATATTGGACACATATTCGTTAACCACAAAGAACACTAATACAAACACACTAAGCTAAGAATTGAACCAATAAATTGTAAAAAACAGCAGTTGAACACAAAACAATGAACTCTAGAACGAATGAAAGAACAACCAATGAAATTGTCCATAGAGATGAACCAATAGAAATGCGCTGATAATGGAGATAACTTCATGTGATTTGTCATTTCATGATCTGGATCACTAACGGGAGCCATTTCTCGAGATCGGTGCAACTTGTACGTAAGAACCGGAAATTAACAAAAACCTCCATAAAAACTCGACTAGTTTCGGGAATATTCGGCAAGACGCCCGAGTCGACCACGTGCTGACTCCACTGGTATCGCTCTCTTGTAGGTTAGGATTGAACTATAAACCCGGAATGAATAACTCTGCTTACCTGATAATGTTCTTCTGAAACAAAAATAATCAAAATGAACACGGAGTTAAACAAAAACTTTTATAACTAAAAATTTAAACTTAAAAATAAAAAACAGGTAAAACACAAAATGTGTATGTAGAAATATTTAGGCGTATTGCTTCTTATAAACGTAAACAGCTGATCTCAAGATTAGGTAGATCTTCCCTTTACACAGTACTATTAGTTATGCCTATACAGCATACATGTTTTTAGTGTTATTTGTTGCAAGAAGATTTCAAACCTTTTTCGATAAAAATACTATGTGCTCCTCAGAATATAGATGCGATAGAGAAATCATAACATGCAAGTCTGCCTGGATATGGAGAGGCTACGACATCGAGTGGGAAATAACTAAATTCAAACATGTTGGATGTCAAATAGAATCAGGTACGTTCACAACTGGCACTGACTCTAAGAGCTACTGGAACATATGGTTAAAAACGAATTACAATTTTTATCAAAGTGAGATAAGTTTACATTTAAACAATGAGGCTAGAATTGAACCCACAGTCGATTTCCGTTTTTCTGTATTGGACAAAGAAAGAACCAAGTGTTTTTCTACAGCTATTGTTAGGAAATGGCGCTTCAATAATTTGATCTGTTTGAGTCCAGATTTTGTAAATTTAATTACTCTTGAAGAGTTAAGAAGAAAAGAGAGTAAGCTACTTCCCAATGGAACTCTGACAGTATTATGTGAGCTCCGAGTTTTGGAACAGGACATAAACTCCATAGACAGCCTAACAGAAGACTTCAAGGATCTCTTGTCAACACCAGAATGGAGTGACATTACTATATCAGTCAGTGAAAAGAAATTTCCTGTCCACAAAGCTATTCTTGGGTAAAAATGCAGTTTCCAGCCCTCCAAACCGATTTCTTTCAAACTTTGCACAATAACGTATTTTGATGCACTAAACACGAATACGATAAAAGAAAACGTCGGATTTAACTAGGAAAGAAGTTATTAAGCACTTAAGTTCACTGTTGTGCAGGTTATGAGAGCTAATGTAAACAACTAAATTTGTGACGACTTTAAGACATACATGACTTTAAGGCATAAATGACGACTTTAAGACATACATGCTATGCGTTTCCGCTCGCTACGCTCGCTCAAAAAGATAACAAAACCCCAGTCAATCCAACTCGCTAAAATTAATAGACTATAATAGTAAGCACTAAAGTTAGGAAGAATAAAACTAGACGTCATCAGCGTATTTGTAAACACGCGCATGCGCAGATATGTAACATTGGGAAACAGAGAACTGTCATTTGAAATGTTCAGAAACCATTTATTCAAAGATATTGTTAATTTTAAGGGCATCCTCACCCGTCGTCACCTGTCGCTTAAGGGCATACGTGCTATGCGTTTCCGCTCGCTCAAGGAAATAACAAAACCCCAGTCAATCCAACTCGCCAAAATTAATAGAATTCTATTAATTTTAGCGAGTTGGATTAACTGGGGTTTTGTTATCTTCTTGAGCGAGCGGAAACGCATAGCATGTATGCCCTTAAAGTCGTCCTAGACATTTTTCTAATCCTCGACATTAAAGTCGTCCTAGACATTCTTCTAATTAGCTCTCATAACCTGCACAACAGTGAACTTAAGTGCTTAATAACTTCTTTCCTAGTTAAATCCGACGGTTTTTTTTTATCGTATTCGTGTTTAGTGCATCAAAATACGTTATTGTGCAAAGTTTGAAAGAAATCGGTTTGGAGGGCGTGAAACTGCATTTTTACCTATTCTTGTGACAAGGAGTCCAGTATTTGCTGCAATGTTGAGGAATGACTGGGAGGAAAGCAGATCCAATGTTGTAGAAATATCTGACATACGTCCGGAAGTAATGGAAGAAGCGCTTCTATATATGTACACTGGTAAATGTAATAAACTCAATGATATACCTAAGGAATTAATTCATGTCGCCGAGAAGTATCACTTGACTGGGCTAAAAGATTTATGTGTGGAAATTCTAGTCAAACAGCTGAGTTGTGAAAATGCAGCTGATACATTGGTAATTGCAGACTTGTACAATAGTAAAGAACTAAAGGATAAAACTCTACAATTCATTTCAAAACACAGCGAAGAAGTTTTTCGCAGGAGTTCGTGGAAGAAACTGGCTGCTTCGAATCCTGATTTGAAGATGGAATGCCTACGATCCTTGGTAAATCACTATGATATGTTTAAATAACATAATTTACTCTGGATCAAATTTCTCCGATTATATTTTGCAAACATTACTTTTGAATTGCCTAAAATATTTTCATGGCATTGGTTATTTAATATTTTAAGTGTACAAATATTATTAATATATTACTTTTTATTTGAAGCTTCTTATATATTTCTGTCTCACTGCCCCTTTTTTCATGGGTTAGAAGAAAACCTGCGTTTTTGAAAAAGCCCATCCCACCATCTAAAACCGGGGACATTCCATGTGAAATCATCCAGCCTAAAGGTATTTTGACACCCAAGGTATTATTTTAAGTGTACAAATATTATTAATATTTTACTTTTTATTTGAAGCTCTTTATATATTTCTGTCTCACTGCCCCTTTTTTCCTCGTTTAGAAGAAAACCTGCGTTTTCGAAAAAGCCCATCCCACCATCTAAAACCGGGGACATTCCATGTGAAATCATCCAGCCTAAAGGTATTTTGACACCCAAGGTCACCATTTTGACGAAACTTAGTGTGTAGTGTGTAACTTTCTATTCAAGAATATAAGTACATATGTATATCAAATTTGATGTTGCTTAGCACATTAAATATTCTTTAAAAACATGCAAAATGTCAAAGATTGTACATCTGGCAACAATCCATACTTTTACAGTTTTTGCTATAAAACTTAAGGTAAATGTCAAGGAGCGTGGTCTCCACGCCGATTCTTTTGAAACTTTGCACTATAACGTATTTTGATGCACTAAACACAAATCCGTTAAAAAAAAAGGTCGCTTTTCACTAGGAAAGAAGTTATGAAACACTAAAGTTCACTGTTATGGAGGTTATAAAAGACGGGGTAACGGCGAATTTGTAAACACGCGCATGCGCAAGAGTCCTTAATGACGAAGTGTAATTGAAATTTAGACTCACCTTGTGGTAGCTGACTTGGTCGTAAATTGTCGCTTTTGGGCAAACGTGCTATGCGTTTCCGCAAGAAAATATCAAAACCCCTAGCCAATCCAACTCGCTAAAATTAATAAAATTCTATTATGTAAGATTAGCAAGCAAATAAATGTTATTTGAAAAATTTGAGCGTCCTCACCTGTCGTAACATGTCGCTTATGAACATACGTGCTATGTCGTATCATGTCGCTTATGGGCATACGTGCTGTGCGTTTCCGCTCGCTCCGCTCGCTCAAGAAGATATCAAAACCCCTAGCCAATCCAACTCGCTAAAATTAATAGAATTCTATTAATTTTAGCGAGTTGGATTGACTAGGGGTTTTGATATCTTCTTGAGCGAGCGGAAACGCATAGCACGTATGCCCAAAAGCGACAATTTACGCATAAGCTTACTTCTGTTTTCTTAGCCTCCTAGGCATCTTCCAAAGCTCTGTTCGGTGGATATAACTCCCCAATCACACAGAAAAATGCTTTTAGGCGGTCTTCATATTTATGGACGCGTTTGAAGAGAAATTCGGCCAAATATCCATCTAAATGGTGAGATCGCCTGCCGTAGCGTGGGATGTTGTCTCTTACTTCTCTCCAAACGCCACACCTTCTCTCCAAACGCCACACCTTCTCTCCAAACGCCTCCTCCCCACATTTATCACATTTCTTTTCATTACTTATTACATTATTGTTAATTAAAAAATTGATTAAATCAATTCTATTGTGAATTAAAACAATAAATTCATGCAGCTTCATTATAAAGACCACTCGAACGATTCTAAGTAATTAAATGGCGCAAATTAGAACGCATGAACCATAAAGGCATTAGCGAATTATGAAGGGATTTCTGTTATATAATATTTGTCAACAGCAAAAATAAAAATTTTAAAGAATGGTTTATTATTTAAAAAAAATATTTTTGAAATAAATAAGTGGTGATAAATTGAAATAATTGATGGTAAATTTCAATTAGACATCCTTATTACGAACTTTTCCATACCCGCGCATGCGCATGTTGACAAACATAGTAGGTTACATTACCTTTTAGAACCTGCACAACAGTGAACTTTAGTGTTTCATAACTTCTTTCCTAGTGACAAGCGAGCTTTTTTTTTTAACGGATTCGTGTTTAGTGCATCAAAATACGTTATAGTGCAAAGTTTCAAAAGAATCGGCGTGGAGACCACGCTCCTTGACATTTACCAAACTTAATTTTAATGATAGGGAGTTAAATTTGTTCAGGGTTAAATTGTGAATGGAAATATATTGCAAGATATAAGATTTAGTCATTGGAATAGTTAAAAAAATGCTTAAATAGCAAAATTGAGATTGTTTTACAAGATTGATATGTGTCAATAAATTGCTGAATAATATGAATCTGTCTCTAAAAATACCTAAAACATTTATATCACTAAAAACTAGATGAAAAATGCTACATTTACTTATTTATTTATTTGTGTTCCGCTTCATGGCAATGTACACCTTATATTTTATATATGTTGTTGCATTGCATTATATTAACTTATTTCCTGTATGCATATTTATGGTATTTATATATTATTACATTACTTTATTGTCCATATTTACATTATGTATATATTATTACATTGCATTATATTACCTTATTTCCTGTATGCTTATTTATAGTATTTATATATTATTACATTTCTTACTTGTCCATTATACTTACATTACTTTATTGTCCATATTTACATTACGTATATATTACTACATTACATTATATTACCTTATTTCCTGTATGCATATTTATAGTATTTATATATTATTACATTACTTTATTGTCCATATTTACATTACGTATATATTATTACATTGCATTATATTACCTTTTTAGCACTTTCCTCCGAAGGAAAGTAGCTATTGAGGTTGGACTCATGACGGAATTTTTGAAAAATTTCTTCAAATCTTTATCGATCCTACCTAGTAGACACCGAAAATGACCCCCGTTAAAATTTATATATATCTATATACATATATATATACATATATATATATATATATATATATATATATATATATATATATATATATATATATATATGCATATATATATATATATATATATATATAGATATATATATATATATTTGTGTCTGTTAACACGATAGCGGCCAGAGTTTTTGTTTTTTCGTCACGAAACTTGGTATATAGCATTCAATTAGCAAACGATTGAACGAGTTCGTTAACCACCAAAGTCGGTCCACCGGAAGGGAGGGTACCCCGAACCCAAAACACTAATTTGACTATGTCAGCCGTCATATTTGTTATATTTCAACGAAACTTGGTATTCGTAGTGGTAATATAGAGAGAAAAGTGAGATATAAAAATGAACTAAATCGGTTCATTAGAAGGGGGGGTTTACTCCGGACCCACAATACCAATTCGCCACTACCAGCCGTGATTTTTGGTATATTTCGACGAAACTCTGTATTCGTAGTGGTAATCTACAGGTAAATATGTGTTGTAAAAATAAACTAAATCGGTTCATTAGAAGGGGCGTAATTTCTGTTGTATTGAAACGAAACGCGGAATACGTCGTGGGTAACTCATGAGAAAGAAGTGTTGTAAAAATGAGCTGAATCGGTCAATCGGAAAGCGGGGGTTTAATTTGTAATATATTTCAATAGAAAAGCCCGTCAGACGTAGGTTCACAAAGCCGCCGCAAGGAGCGCTTTCTACCACTAGAGTGACTGTATCCTGTTCCTGCGTTAGATCAAAATACGATAATATCAGGTTTTTTGTATTTATTACGTAGTGTAATAGGTACCATGTGTAAACATAACTCTGGAAGCAAATTATTAATTGATCAGTTACTCATTACAAATTTAAAAGAGAACTATTCATGTTTTTATTTTATTTATGTAGGATATTTTAAGCAAATTGTTCTGGAAAGCAATCTACACTACCCAAATTCTGAGGAAAGTGCTTAGTTATGCAGCTCCTGCGTGACGGACTTTTTGGTATATTTCGACGAAACTCGGCATTCGTAGTGGTAATCTACAGGTAAATATGCGTTGTAAAAATAAACTAAATCGGTTCATTAGAAGGAGGGGGGGGGGGGGGTTTACTCCGGACCCAAATTCCTAATATACTCATACCGGTCGTAATTTCTGCTGTATTGTAACGAAACGCAGTATACGTCGTGGGTAACTCATGAGAAAGAAGTGTTGTAAAAATGAGCTGAATCGGTCAATCGGAAAGCGGGGGTTTAATTTGTAATATATTTCAATAGAAAAGCCCGCCAGCCGTAGGTTCACAAAGCCGCCGCAAGGAGCGCTTTCTACCACTAGAGTGACTATATCCTGTTCCTGCGTTAGATCAAAATACGATAATATGAGGTTTTTTGTATTTATTACGTAGTGTAATAGGTACCATGTGTAAACATAACTCTGGAAGCAAATTAATAATTGATCAGTTACTCATTACAAATTTAAAAGAGAACTATTCATGTTTTTAGCACTTTCCTCCGAAGGAAAGTAGCTATTGAGGTTGGACTCATGACGGAATTTTTGAAAAATTTCTTCAAATCTTTATCGATCCTACCTAGTAGACACCGAAAATGACCCCCGTTAAAATTTATATATATCTATATATATATATATATATGCATATATATATATATATATATATATATATATATATATATATATATATATATATATGTCTGTTAACACGATAGCGGCCAGAGTTTTTGTTTTTTCGTCACGAAACTTGGTATATAGCATTCAATTAGCAAACGATTGAACGAGTTCGTTAACCACCAAAGTCGGTCCACCGGAAGGGGGGGTTTACCCCGAACCCAAAACACTTATTTGACTATGTAGCCGTAATATTTGTTATATTTCAACTTGGTATTCGTAGTGTTAATATAGAGAGAAAAGTGCTATATAAAAATGAACTAAATCGGTTCATTAGAAGGGGGGGTTTACTCCGGACCCACAATACCAATTCGCCACTACCAGCCGTGGTTTTTGGTATATTTCGACGAAACTCGGTATTCGTAGTGCTAATCCACAGGTGAATATGTCTTGTAAAAATAAACGAAATCGGTTCATTAGGAGGGGGGGTTTACTCCGGACCCACAATACCAATTCGCCACTACCAGCCGTGATTTTTGGTATATTTCGACGAAACTCGGTATTCGTAGTGCTAATCTACAGGTGAATATGTCTTGTAAAAATAAACGAAATCGGTTCATTAGGAGGGGGGGTTTACTCCAGACCCACAATACCAATTCGCCACTACCAGCCGTGATTTTTGGTATATTTCGACGAAACTCGGTATTCGTAGTGGTAATCTACAGGTAAATATGTGTTGTAAAAAGAAACTAAATCGGTTCATTAGAAGGAGGGGGGGGTTTACTCCGGACCCAAATTCCTAATATACTCATACCGGTCGTAATTTCTGCTGTATTGTAACGAAACGCTGTATACGTCGTGGGTAACTCATGAGAAAGAAGTGTTGTAAAAATGAGCTGAATCGGTCAATCGGAAAGCGGGGGTTTAATTTGTAATATATTTGAATAGAAAAGCCGGCAGACGTAGGTTCACAAAGCCGCCGCAAGGAGCGCTTTCTACCACTAGAGTGACTGTATCCTGTTCCTGCGTTAGATCAAAATACGATAATATGAGGATTTTTGTATTTATTACGTAGTGTAGTAGGTACCATGTGTAAACATAACTCTGGATGCAAATTAATAATTGATCAGTTACTCATTACAAAATGAGAACTATTCACGTTTTTATTTTATTTATGTAGGATATTTTAAGCAAATTGTTCTGGAAAGCAGTCTACACTACCCAAATTCTGAGGAAAGTGCTTAGTTATGCAGCTCCTGCGTGACGGACTTTTATTTTATTTATGTAGGATATTTTAAGCAAATTGTTCTGGAAAGCAGTCTACACTACCCAAATTCTGAGGAAAGTGCTTAGTTATGCAGCTCCTGCGTGACGGACTTTTTATATATCTACATTAGATTATGCTTAATACAAGTTTCTTTATTATATTATTTTACATCTATGTTCTGTATATATTACCTTACTTTAACGCCTATATATTGACGCTATACACACACATACATACATATACAGATAGTGTAAAAAGTATTGGAACACCCTTGAATATTTTATTTTTTAAAATTTGTGACTAAAATAATGGTGCTTTAGGTAAATAGAAGGCATAGTGATAAGCTATATTTTAAATATTCCCTAAAAATCAAGATCAAACAGTGGTATTTGTGTTATTTATTAACCTTTTAACAATAAAATGCAATATTCAATGCGTAAAAAGTATTGGAACACCTGATTTATTAGCACTTTCCTCCGAAGGAAAGTAGCTATTGAGGTTGGCCTCATGACGGAATTTTTGAAAAATTTCTTCAAATCTTTATCGATTCTACCTAGTAGACAGCGAAAATGACCCCCGTTAAAATGTATATATATCTATATATATATATATATATATATATATATATATATATATATATATATATATATATGCATATATATATATATATATATATATATATATGTCTGTTAACACGATAGCGGCCAGAGTTTTTGTTTGTTCGTCACGAAACTTGGTATATAGCATTCAATTAGCAAACGATTGAACGAGTTCGTTAACCAACAAAATCGGTCCACCGGAAGGGGGGGTTTACCCCGAACCCAAAACACTAATTTGACCATTCCAGCCGTAATATTTGTTATATTTCAACGAAACTTGGTATTCGTAGTGGTAATATAGAGAGAAAAGTGAGATATAAAAATGAACTAAATCGGTTCATAAGGAGGGGGGGTTTACTCCGGACCGACTATACCAATTCGCCACCACCAGCCGTGATTTTTGGTGTATTTCGACGAAACTCTGTATTCGTAGTGGTAATCTACAGTTAAATATGTCTTGTAAAAATAAACTAAATCGGTTCATTAGGAGGAGGGGTTTACTCCGGACCCAAATTACTAATATACTCATACTGGTCGTAATTTCTGCTGTATTGTAACGAAACGCGGTATACTTCGTGGGTAACTCATTAGAAAGAAGTGTTGTAAAAATGAGCTGAATCGGTCAATCGGAAAGGGGGGTTTACTTTGTAATATATTTCAATAGAAAAGCCAGCCAGACATAGGTTCACAAAGGCGCCGCAAGGAGCGCTAGAGGGACTATATCCGGTTCCTGCGTTAGATCAAAATAAGATAATATGAGGTTTTTTGTATTTATTACGTAGTGTAGTAGGTACCATGTGTAAACATAACTCTGGAAGGAAATTAATAATTTATCAGTTACTCATTACAAAATTAAAAGAGAACTATTCATGTTTTTATTTTATTTATGTAGGATATTTTAAGCAAATTGTTCTGGAAAGCAGTCTACGCTACCCAAATTCTGAGGAAAGTGCTTAGTTATGCAGCTCCTGCGTGACGGACTTTTTACTATTGCAGCTGGAATTTGGACGGGATTAATTCCATTTAATCGGAGAACTTTGTCCTGTAGGATGACTTGGTATCTTATGTGTTTGAATCAGATGGTTTTGGAAAAACAGCTATATTAACACTAGATTTACCTGACCGGTCGTGATATTTCAATTATAAATTCCTACTACATATAACATTTGCTTTCCTAAATGATATTATGACTTTTATAGTTTTAAGTAGAGAATAGATTTAATGAACTTAATATTAATATATATATTTTAGTAACAAATATATTTTTTGGTATTGACATTTATACTAGTACCAGGTTCGGTAAATCTAGTGTTAAAAATGCAGAAGAGGTGTCACTAAAATTTGCTTTTGAGTTGTCACCAAATTACAGCTTATCAAAGTAAGTTATACTATTAAAAAAAGTCCGACTCACAGGAACTGTGTCATCTTAGTGCGGTTCCGTTCATATCCATTGTGCCATTAGTAAAGGAAAAGAAGCAGTTATTGGTTACGTTTGATCTTTTGTTTAAAATATAAAGGCGCCATAACAGGAAACTGACAATATCTTAAGCAGAAATGACTCAACCGATTTGAGACATATAAGTATATATCCTATAATCCCTAGAAAAATCTAGTTTTTTTCTCTTTCCTCGGCACAGGTTATAGATATGGCTTTGTAAATGGTTTATAATATAATACACGTTATTTATATATATATATATATATATATATATATATATATATATATATATATATATATATATTGTACCAAATTTCAACAAAATCGAACCATTTTTTAGCCAGCTAGAGGGCAAACAGACAAATATTATATATATATATATATATATATATATATATATATATATATATATATAAATCACGTGTCTGTCTGTTTGTTCCTTGTACAAATGTACACCATTTGTCCGATTTTGACCGAAACTTGGCACACAGGTAGGAATTGGTACGGGAAATCTCCTAGGCTAGGACAAAATAGTCAAATTTCAAAATTTGGTCAAAAGGTCAAAACTTTTGTGGAATAATAATTGGCAACACTGAACCATTCAGATTCTGACAGCCATTTTGAATAACGTCTCAAATTGATTTGTTGATGTTCTTGATAATTAGAATAATTTGAACTCATTGATGACTTTACATCATTATATAATCATGTAATGCAGTTTATATCAACAGTCACTGTCTAAGCCTTTCTTTGATAAGCTATCTACTCGCAGGCTGTGGTGCTGGCCTCTTTCTGTATTTACTTATAAAACATGTACCAGGACCTTTAAAATCACACAAAGTATTTTTGCACCAAATTTCCAAATTCAGTCCGTTTGTGAGCCAGCTAGAGAGCGAACAGACAAATTGGCACTTCCGGTTTGCCATGAGGTCAACCTCATAAGCGGGTTTCCTTCCTATATAGGGAGGGAGGAATTCATATTATTGACGAATAACATGAAATTCCAAACATGTTAATATTGAAAAATTCAATATTAACATGCCTCCCGTTAGCATGACTGCATCAGTAACCAATTATCTTGGTGGATTCTTAATTACAACATCAATAATGCCATCTTCCAATATCCCAAGGAAACAACATCAAGACACGTATATTGCTCCCTATACCAGGAGGGAATCAGTAAATGTCGTGACCATTTGATGTTGTTCACTGATGCATGTAAGGGAGTTCGAGTAAGATATGCCGTGGTATCAGATACTGTTATCAACCAAAGCAACTTACATGAGGCTAATTCCATACTCTCCGGGGAGCTTTATGCCATTTTACAAGCATTACAGAACACGTAGGAACATTTCCAGAACTAAGTTCTCATAATAACTGACTCTCTGAGTACAGTACAAGCCTTAAGTAACCAAGAATTCATGAAGAATGGATTAATTCAGAGAAAACGTACAATGTGTTACGAGTTGAGTCACAAATCGTTCATGTGGGTACCATCGCACTGTGTCACATGAAATGAACAAGCAGACCAAGATTCTCTGGGAAAAATGCAATACTAGAATATGGTAAACAGCTCTACACAACTCTCGGAAACAGGAAGTAGTTTTGGCCAGATTAAGAATAGTGCACTCTGCGCTAACAAATACTTTCCTCCTAAAAGCTCTACACCCGCTGGTGTGTAAGACATGCGACAAACCGTTGACATTAGAACATGTTCTTATTTCCTGCAAAAAAATTGAGACAATCCGAGCAAATCGTCATATATCACCCACCTTAGAGGAAGCACTGATAGAACCGCTCAAAATCTTTTAACTTTTCTAAAGGAGATCAGAATGTATAACAAATTATAGACAATCTGCTCTGCCAATGACCCATGTGGGTAGTTTTTTTCTTTTTTTTTTTTTGCGGCGCTTCGACAACTTAGCCATTAGCGCCGTCATATGGGTAGTATAATTAAAATGAAATAAATAAATATGCAGGTTAAAACTAAAATGTATGTGCCTAATCACAAATTTATGGCAATTTTCTTCAATATGTGTGCATCACATAACTACAATATAGACAAGAAACAAAGAGAGCA